>DF362987.1:14603-39010 GCA_000787875.1 Solanum virginianum
AACGATCTCTATCAAAAAATATTTCATACTTAAGATTCAAAATTGAGACCTCTAATTAAGAAAGGAGCGACTCATTATGCATTGACTCCTTTTCTTTTTCATACATTAATTTATTTTAATTAGTGAATCACATGGAGAAAGAAAGCATTTATTTCTTAATCTTTAATTTATTTGGAGTTAATAGTTTTAATATTTCTTTAATTTCATTAAACCTATAACATCAATATACTTCTCCAACTTTAATTATTGCTATTTTTCTTGATTGCTCAATCAAATGATCGAGTCATGTTAGATGAATAATGCCTACCTTGTGGGAAAAAGGGGAGGAAAAAAACCTCTTTGAAAAGGAAATAAAAAGAATAATTGATCAAGTCTAGAATAACAACAAAATATCAATTATATCAAGAACATATAGACTTAACAAAGATCGTAGAAACATACAAATTTGACTTGTCATGAATATTCAATAATTAATATTAATCCAATCTTTGTTTGCCAAAGAATATAGTAGATAGACACCAAAGAAGCAATTATATCCATTTATTTTTCATAATTAATGGCTCAGCAAGAGCCAAGTAACTACCCTCTCCATCATGACTATTATTTCTTCCCCCCTCAATTAATTTTACAAGGCACAGACATTAAATAGTTTTATTCATGGAGGCTTGTCAATAAAAGTAACCATGTAACATTTTGACTAGTAAGGTAAATCAACCTCTCGTATCGACGAGATGCAACAAGAAGAAAATTAACAGATTATGAAAAAGAATTTCTTCTCATTTACGTTTGTCTTAATCATGGACGGTTGAAAAGAGTTCTTCCGATCCGATCCGATCCGATCATTGCGTGAGCCGAGAGTTCACCTCAAGCAATAAAACAAAATCGTTATGGCTATGTTACTACCAAAGACAACTATGAATGGTATTCATTGACAGGAGTGATCGATTCTCTTTCAGTTAGGCCCTGAAAGGAGAAGGAAGGCTAAGTATTTCTTTCACTAATTTATAAGTTAATTTCCAATAGCTAAGATCATTGGATAGATCAATATTATAATATAGAGATAACACACATACCTATAAAATCGTTTTGTTTATAAATGTAGAAACATATTTTAAAATTATTGAACGTTTAACCATGTAAGTTTTCATTTTATGATTCCTTATATAGTATATAGCTAACAGTCGATGGTTAAAAAAGAAATTTAATTTTAAACAAATTAGTGAGGAAAAAGTGAAAAAAATCTTCAACCTTTATACTCTATGAATTTTCATAAAAGATAAATAAGATTTTCTCAATAACTTATTTGGCTCATTAATTTATGAATAAATTAAGTTAACTCTTTTTTATCTTGCTTGTCCGATTTACTGGGCTGCTAGTGAAACTTACTGAAATTATATTTGCTTTACCATCTAATTCTTTTAAATAAGAAAAAAAAATAGTTCACTCATTGCAAATTGCTAGTAGAAAAAAAGGAATAGAATTTTTTTTGTCATGTCCTAATCTACATTTTTTACTTTGAACCAAATGAATAAAATATGCGATCACTTTTAGTAAGTACTCTAATTTTTAGCAAACTTCAAACTTAGGAAAAGGTCATATAATTAGGCTTTATATATATTTTTTTTCTATTGTCCTCTTTTTGGTTGGAACATTTTGAATTTTTGTGAAGGAAATTTGGTTGATAAAAGCAGCATGACACAAAAAGTTCTCAATCAAAGACAGCCTTTTGTTAATTACAGTATTTTATTGTTTATATTTTAAAGTTTCCTAACTTAAAAAGATGGTCAAAGAAACAATATTGAAGGGACTATTAAAGTGGGACACAAAATTTAAATATAAAGTCATCAAAATAGAGAAAAGAGAGACTTTTGCTTTATTTTTCTTTTTTGTTTTTATTGGTGTGCTTATGATTTGTATCAAAAAGGTCCTTTAAGCTGGACAGATTCTGTGCTTTAATATTGGATTAATTCGATTTCATATTTTGAATGCGATATAAAAAAATTTATATTTAAGAATCTTAAAATCAAATATGCCAAGTTTTTTTTCAAAAAAAAAAAGAAGAAAATTCTACTTTATATACTAAGAATGATTTTTAAAATACATATCAAGACTTTTGCCGTTGTAATTGATATCCCTAGACTCTTTGAAATATAGTAGAAATACTTCTCCATTATGTTTTGGCTAGAAAATATCTGTAGGTAAATTTTTCACTAAAAAATACCCTTCTCTCGAATGGGAACAAACAAAAAAAGGTTAAAAATGTCTCTGAACTATCAATAATGGAGCAAAAATACCCCTTGTTTAGATTTTGATTCAAAAATATCTTTCCCTTAATTTTTTTTTAAATACCCCTCTCCAATGGAAATGATACCATGTTGACAAAAAAAGTCATATAATCAGTCCACGTGAAGCCCTATTTAAGGATCCAAAAAGTTTTCTCCTCAGATATTAGGTTTGAGACTAACTTTTTCATATTATAAGGAATTGTTATTTCACTTGCAAACATTTTAAAAAGTCAATTTCTGAATAATAAAATTGATTCATCACCATTATAATCGTCACATTGTCCAATCAGTTTCTTGAGTTCAATATCCAATTCTTCAATTTTTTCGAACCTACGAAGCCTGTATATAAATTGTTATGCTCATGTTAGCAATGCAAAACAATTAATATAAATTATCATTTTCAAGAGATAAATCAATTGCAACTATAAATAAAAGCTTTTTTTTAATATAGTAAGAACCTGGACTATTCAAAAACTGACAAAAATTGATTTAAAGATGGGTTGGGGTTGAATTCTTTAATGGAAAGGGGATATTCTAAATAATAATCTTTAAATTTTAACGAAGGGGTGTTTTTTTTGCCTAAAACTAACAAAGGATATTTTTGCTCTTTTTTAATAGTTAAGGGGTATTTTTAATCTTTTTTTCATTCATGTTAGAACGAGAGGTATTTTTGAACCAAAAATTTATCGGAAGGGTATTTTTGAGCCAAAAACATAACGGAAAAATATTTTTCAACCAAAACATAATAGAGGGGTATTTCTACTCAATTTCAAATAGTTTAGAGGTATTTTTGACCATTTTCCCTATAATTAATTACTTAGACACAATTATTTTTAGTGAAAGGGTAAAAAATACCCTTCAATTTTGTTTTACTGTTTCACTATATCCCCACCGTTAAAATAAATTTTTTATACCCCTGCCATTAACAAACTCACCAGATTTGCCCCTAAATTGGACGAATTGCCCCAAATTATATTTATATGAAAAAATGGTCAAAAATACCCATCAATTTTGTTTTATTGCTTGACCTAATCCTTGTCGTTAAATGAGTTCATTTTTGTCTCCGTCATTACAAAATTTATCACCCATGCCCTTCAATTGAATGGAAAGCCCCAAATTAAATAAAATTATCCAATTTAAGTGAGAATGACCCGATTTTCTATTTTAACCCAAATTTGACTTACTAAATTCAATAAATTCATATCAAATTAATACCAAAATTCATCTCCTCCAAACCCATCTTTGATTTATAGAAACATGATCACTTATGTTATTGTATATGGTGGATTTGGAGGACCGGAATATAACAAACATAATTTGTTAATAGATTTTATCAAAAATGTCGGAGTTGTGATGTTGCTTCAATGGCATTCTAAAGCAGCATAAAAATCAGTCAAATCTGGAGCAAAGAGGATGGTGACAGCATGGTGGATAGCTCTAGGCGATCGCCGGAGCTACCAACAACTATTGAAACAATTGGAGAGTTGAAGATTTTTCTTACTTTTTCAAGTTAATAACAAAAAAAAAACTTATTCTTGATGAAATAGAAAACTATCTTGACAAAAATCTCTTCATTCTTTAATTTTTGGGTTAATTTAGATACTTTCATCCAAATAGGGGTATGAGTAATAAGTTTTGTAACGGCGGAGGCAAAAATAAACTCATTTAACGACAAGGATTAGGTCAAATAATAAAACAAAATTGAGGGATATTTTTGACCTTTTTCCCATATGAATATAATTTGGGGCAATCCGTCCAATTTAGGGGCAAATTTGGTGAGTTTGTTAACGGTAGAGGTATAAATAAACTTATTTTAATGGTGAAGATAAAGTGAAATAATAAAACAAAATTGAGGAGTATTTTTGACCTTTTTTCCCCTTATTTTTATATTTTAATTAAATTAAGTTTATATAAAGTTTAGTTTATCAAATAAAATAATACTATTAATAGTTTCATCAGTTCAAGAATGAAATTAACACTTCATCTCAAATTTAAGAATATTTTTAATTTTTTTCCTTTTTTTTTTAAATCCGTAATAATGAAATTACTGAAAATATATTGTTGTTATATAAAGAGGCGGTCCACTTCAGACCCTTTCGGTGTACCCCTTACGCAATTTACACTTCCCCTCTACTCTCTCTCTCTCTCTCTCTCTCTCTCTCTCTCTCTGCGTTCTTCTGATCAACCGAACAACCAAAAATTCTCTCCTCTCTCTCCCTCTTCATCATTATCTAGGGTCATCGATTTATATATGCATACAATGCACGTTGCTTTCTCTCTCTCTGCATCCTCTGTTTATCTTTAAGAGAGAGAGAGAGGTGACGCCATTGATCACAGGAACCAACGCAGGACGGCCCAAAGTAACTTTATATTCAATTCCAACATTCATTTGCTTCGTCATTGGAAGCTCCGGTGAGTTCCCTCTCTCTCAATTCCGATTTCGAAACGGTGTCGTTTGTTGTATGGACGCTGACTCATCAGCCTGATGAAGCCGAATATCATGATTTCGTTTTCCTAGATCAAATCGACGGATCAATCTTCCTTTTTTTAATATTTTTTGTATGGACTTGATTCGCTCACCTTTATCAAATTGGGAATTTCCTTTTTCTATTATAAAATGTGTTTTATTGTGATACTGGCATGCATACATTTTTATGAGATTTATACGGACACAGTAGATGTATTGGGCATCTTTTTGTTCTTTGTTACTTTTAGGTGAATAAAGATGTGTGAATTTTGTGGATTTAAATATTGATGTTTTTAGCTATTTATTTTCTCTTTGCCTGCAGGAAGTGATATCTATTACTTCGGATTGAATTTTAAGATAACAAAACAGCCATGTATCCGGACCTGGTTGAAATTGCACCAAGGGAACTCACGTTCACATGTAAGCTTTTCCATATTCAGTTACTGCTGATTACTTGTGTCCAGATGTATGAAAGTTTTAAATAATAAAAGACAGTGACTATAAGCTGTGCATACTACAACTCAATCAGACTGAAGCATTCGTATGGATAAGAGACAGATCTAATTATTCTAACTAGAGCTTTTGATAAATGAGGTGGAGGCTTTTGGTTCGATTTGAATTTGTTATTACTGTTAGTGTCTATAGTGGCAGAGTCAGGAATTTGGCGAAGGGTGTGCAAATTTTCTTCTTAGTTGTGTCAAGGGTGTGCAAAATTAAATTTATACTCAAAATTGCTAACATTTGCCCTCTTACGCCATATAATTTTCCGGTGAAGGGTGTGCACCAAACCACCCTTTAGCCTAAGGTGGCTCGGCCCATGATGGTCTAGTGCTCGTGTGCATCCATTTTTTATTTCTTTTCGTTCTAATAATTTTTTTGGTGTGGGTTGGATGGATGGGTGGGTGAGGGGACATGTTTATGTTGAAGTTTTGTTGTATAAATACCGGGAAGGATGTAATAACTGAATTGCTATTTAGTTATATTTTATTTTTCCTTGCAGTTGAACCGAAGAAGCAAAGCTCTTGTACTATTCGACTAATTAATAAGTCCCAAAATCATGTTGCTTTTAAGGTATAGGTATTTGTTGTTTCATTCAAGTATATTTTTGCAATTATATTTACTCAGAACTCAGAAGAGGTTGGTTAATATCATGTTGGAATTATTTTAACAGGTCAAGACAACTAGTCCAAAGAAATATTGTGTTAGACCAAATACAGGAATTATTAAGGCCAGAGCGTCCTGTGATTTTACAGGTAAGAACAATCCTTTGTGATGGCAGCATATCCATTTCTATGTTTTGAATTTGATCTATGACAGAATCATTAGATTTCTTGTAGTAGAAAATGCTACTTAAGAAAATTGTGTTATTCTTGGTACAAATAGTAGTTCTGCATGATTTTGCTTGTAATGAAGATTAGCCAGCACTTCAGCATAGCTGAACCTTTTCAATATGATCACTTGTCTGCATGATGTCTGGACTGATAAAATGTATTCCAAGAGTCAATTCATAAAGCTTTTTTGAATTATTGTCGTTTTGCTATCAAATGGACCGAGAATCCTAGTTTTTCTATCATATGAAAGAGGGTTTTGGCAGCTAGAATTGAATGTTCAGTGTTATGAACTAGGGTCAAACATTGAGGAAGATGTTAAGGATGGATGCTAATGTCAGCCTAAATTAAATAAGCTTTGGGAATTTACACGGAACTAATTTTGACGGAGGTGTCCTTCCTTTTCCTCACTAGAGAAAGCTCATGCACTACATAGAAAGAAATTGCTAGATAGACTGAACATGAGAAATATAATAAGAAAAGAATAACCAACCAATGCTGTGATCCCCATGTCCTTGGTGTAGTGATAAGAGCGTAAAATGTGATGTGTGGGTTAGGTGCTCGTCACGGGTTTAAACTAACTAGCGTTCTAGTCTCAGCGATTGGGCTTTGTTCTAGTAACAAGAGTGCAACATTTGATGTGCACAGGTGAGGTGTACTTTATGGGTTTAAACTCTTCCTCGGATAAAAACCTAGTATTTAAGAGACGAAGGGACCGATTGTCTACTGAGCTTTGAATCTTGCGCCAGTATTCTTAGTTATTATAAAACCAATCTTTTGTATGGTCAAAGGCATTGCTGTGAAGCTTGGTGTTTTGCATTGCTTAGGTAGCTTCAGTGCAAGCACCAAGTCTGTTGTGTTCCTGAACAAAAACCAGCCAAACACACTTACGTTATTAAAAAATGCAAATCAAATTGAGCCAGAAGCTATTGCTTATTTGAATTTGACATTTAACAGATGAAAAAAAGAATAGAAGAAGATATAATTAGGTTTTCGGAGTATTAGAATTCTTCTCAAGATATGCTTCAGTTCTCTTTAATCTTCTTCCCTTTTGCTGCTGCTCTTCATCTACTATTTCTGTGGTTTTTGGATTCACTTCGTTTTTATTGTTAGTTATGGAATTGTAATTCTGATGTTATAAGCCACATTAATATGTTTCTTCTACTGATTAAAAGAATATGCGCTTTAGTTCAAAGAAGCATGCACTTCTCTCTTCTTGCTTGAAGCTCTAAGGTGGTGTTACTTCTTGCTCATCATGGATTTTGATTGATTGTTTGTCTTTGAGACACTTATCAGTTTCTAGTTTTAACACTTCCAAACTTGGTGTGGGTTAAGTAATGTTCCATGCTAGTATTTGGGACATTCCTTTATTTTGTATCTCATGTTATTTGTTAATTTAATGATGTATGAACATAATATCTGGAATGGAGTAGCCTGTCTCTTCAATTTTAATGTAACTCATGGTGTACCTGCTTCAAGTGCCCATCCATCCTTTAATGCAGACTGTTGTGCTGCAAAAATAATTCCTGTTTATTAGATGATATACAGTATATAAACAGATGTTGTGACGCATCAATTCTCCCTAGTGGAGAAAATTTCATTACCAATAATCCTCTGACTAAATGTACTGTTTCTGTTTGCAATAATGATCAATTCATTTTGGGCAATATATAGTGTTTTTAACATATGTTTATGCAGTGACCATGCAGGCTCAAAAGGCACCTCCTCCTGATATGGTATGCAAGGATAAGTTCTTAGTTCAATGCACAGTTGTGTCAGAGGAGACTGTTGAGGAGGATATTACATCAGCAATGGTATGTTCTCAGTGAATTATATGATTTATCTAAAGGAACTCCCCTGACACAATTTCTGACTGCTTTAACTGTAGTTCTTGAAAGATGATGGCAAATATGTTCAAGAAAATAAGATGAGAGTGATCCTTGTCAGTCGGCCCGATTCACTGGTTTTATCACCAACCAATGTAGTACACAATGATCTTCCAAGTTACAAAGATTCACCACAAGGAGATGAAGTACATGGTTATGAAAATGTCAGTTCACAGCGAGAAGTAAGTAATATTCTTCGGAAACCAGAATTTGTTGACCATGTGGTTTGATATGGTAATGCCAAAAGCTAAATAATGGTAATCTTTCCAGGGAGATGTCAATGGAGTACATGACCACAATGGAAGATACGAAGAATCATTGACTAGAGATCAAGTAAACCCCCTCGATCTAAATACACCAAAAGAAGTAAGTAATTCTTCTGAACCTGAATTAAGAAACTGGTATAAATGACAAAAAAAATGGAGTAATGCTAAGTATGTCCAGGATATGTCAATGGGGGTTTTGTTGTAAAAATGCGACCTAGTATCATAATTGTAGAGGCTCTGACCCATATGAAAGATATGGAAAATAAAAGGAGAGAATTTGTCTTGACTTAGTTGTTCAACAATATATATATAAAGGCTCCTTACGTAAGAGTTCAAAACAAGTTTAGACTGCATAAAAACAAGTAAAGTTATCAAATAAAGTGTTCTTTTCCCTTCTGAACTTTGATATTCCTAATTATGACCAAACTATGAAGGGTATATATTCTATATTATTAACATAAACACAGAGAAAATTTTGTAGAACATATTATACTAGCATATAACTAAATAAATTCTCAGTTATTTCAACAGATGCTTGACATGTTGATACTGATTGAATTTCCACTGTTTTACACTATATTATGTACATTGAGTTGGCTGTTTGGTAATATATTTTACATCTGTTAATACAATTCTCCAGCTGGATGAGAATATGAAGGAGTTTAGAAAGGAAAATGTCAACATGCAAATGGAGGGAAAGTATGCGCAGTTGGAGACTAGGAAGGATGATGAAGAGATGGAATTAGCCAAGGATGTTGCAAGCATGAAGTCTAAAATAAGTGAACTTGAACGAAAATTAAGTGAGGTTAGACTTTTTACCTTCCCTTCTCATTTTTTTTTTTGATTTTTTTATTTCAGTGGAGTCTGGAACAACTTTTGCTCTGACATTTGCAAACACCATATTTAGTCAGTGTCCTTTGTGGTTATCCGTTTTTACCCGTAGCTTTTCGGAGGAGTTGCCGGGGTTTTATTTTTCAAGTTATATTCTTTTACCTCTTGAAAAGATGCCACCACTCGTTGTTGATGATAAGAATCAATTTTGTGCAATCAAAGGGGTAAAACCAACCCATGTAGAAATTGAAAGGCATACCTTCCATCAATCAAGCCAGGGATGAAAGGATTGTACATAATATTCTGGGTCACTTCTTCATGTCAGGATATTGTCTAATTCCCTGTGATCTGCATAGATAGATAGCAGCAAAAGCAGTTAATTTTTTTTTTCCTTAATTTTTCCCAATGTTCATCACTTTTTAGAGGATTCTAATGGCCCAGATCTTTCATTCCATTCGATAAGAGTGGGCTAGCGAAATCAAATTGTGAAAAAACCAGAAGCTCATCTTGGACATTCTTTGAGCATTCAATCCCTTTACTATCATGAGTTCATAAGCTGACCAAGTAATGAATGACAATGTGCCTGGGAATGCTTTGCTTTCGAGCTATCATGCTTTGTATAAGAAGGCACCTTAGACATTATATCTCTTTGTGAGGTTTTGTTCCTGCTTTTTCAAATATGTTCTTTAGCAGTTTAGCAGCTGGGAATTGTCAGGCCTGGACACATGAGATCAGCAGTCAGCAGTATTATTGACTAATGCCCACTGCTCAGAATTGTCTCTCAGGGTGATTTTTGTTTTTTAATTAAAAAGGGAGCTCTAACTATGTGTCTATTAGGATTGAGTATAATTGTAATAGCATGGCAGTGTTATCACAAGTAAAAAGCGCAAAAAAGATCCAAGGTCTGTTGGGGCTTTAAGCGCAAATAAAGAGTGGCCTTTACTGAAAAAAGGGAAGGCAGAATAAATACAAATATGTGTGTGTGAGAGAGAGAGAGGGCCGGGTGTGTGTGGGGGGGGGGGGGGTTTTAATACTTATAGCATGAATGACAAATATATGAAAAAAGAAATTGAAAGAAAACTGATAAAGTGAAATATCAATTGTTTAGTGTCACTTCTTGGCCACATTGGCAAGAAAAAAATATGCCTTATAACCTTGGTGACAAGACTGAAGCACGCATTAAGCGAGACGAAGCGGCAAAGCGCTCAACATGTTTTGAGCCTCACTTCGGGGCTTAAGCACACCTTTGAAAAAACTTTCACAGAAAAGTGGATTTCAGTTTTTCACAATTGGACCGGGGGGTGCATCTGCATGGAGGGGTGTGGGTTCACGGGAATCCATGCACCCTGCCGGAGGTCCATAGGTGCACTGGTATGTTTCTGGTAAAAATACTTACATTCATTTGCGGCACCCATGCTTTATAGAACATTTTGGTCAACTGGTGGGTGCGTGCACCTTCAAGTTTCATGTCAAAGGATCGAACCCCCATCCCACCCATACACACTCCCAATTATTTATTACAAGTTTTGATTTATGTATTCTTTTTCTGTTTGTTTTTTTCTTCCTCATTCTTTTCTCATTTTCTTTTGTCCTGTTTCCTTTCTCTTTTTTTTTTCTTTTTCACTCACTTTTTGGGTTATTTTTAATTGAATTCCCTTTTTTTCCTTCTTTTTTTGTTCTCTCTTTTGTTTTTTCTTTTCATTTTTGGAGTTCCAAAATTCGGAAAAAATAAAATTTAACATTAGATTTGAATCTCTTTTTTTTATTGTGGTTAATTGAATCTTTTCCATTTCAAGTTCTGTTATTTATTCATTTATCAGTCTATATTTAGATAGTTGAATGAAAACACACACACAAACACACAGAGGGAGGGAGGGAGCTACAGTATTCACAATTATTAATAATGATGCTATTATTAATCTTTTTTAAGTAGAAAGTATTATTCAAGGATAATTGTACAAAAAATAATTTTTATTTGTGATAATAGTATTGGATGTAATTTATTCATTGCAGTACTATCAAATCAAATGGCTAATTTGAATAAATTGGGCTTCAAGGTGAATATATTTATTTGCTTCAATTAGATATAAAAAGAAGGAACTTCAAATAGATATCCATCCCACAAACTAAATATTATTAAAAACTTCTAAGTGTCATTTTTTTAGTAGTGCACCCATTCTTATGAAATCTCGGCTACTCTTCTGCATTGAACGAATATCTTTCGACCTAAGA
The DNA here is from genome assembly GCA_000787875.1 of Solanum virginianum. Classification (NCBI taxonomy): domain Eukaryota; kingdom Viridiplantae; phylum Streptophyta; class Magnoliopsida; order Solanales; family Solanaceae; genus Solanum; species Solanum virginianum. The sequence goes on from DF362987.1 coordinate 25,899, forward strand.
AAATTTTGGGAAAATGTCAATGAATCAATCCTTGCTAGTTGTTATTGCTCCCTGCAATTATGGAAGGATGGTTTCTTCCTAGTAGAATCTAGATAAGATGCTGCTCAAACTATGTCATAACATGGTCTTCTTTTTTGATGTCCTGTACATGATAAGATTCAGAGTAGTTGCATAAGATACCTTTTTGGCGAGTACGTAGTAAATCAAATTTACGTTATTTATAACAATACCGGGATTCAGGCAAGATGAGTTTCTCTTATATAAGTGTGCCTCATATTTATCATATTTTAGTTTGTACTAGTTTTGGCATCTATTGATCAGGTTGATCGGTGAAAATTGAGGGGGGTCTAGTTTGTACCGCAATTTGCCAACTTGTCTAGTCATTTTTGATGAACTCAATGCCCAAAGAATAAAAACTGGAAACTAAATCAACCTCAACCGTTCTTACTGAAGATTTGAGACTTCCTTCCAGTGGATGGTTACTTTTGTTCAAACATGAGTCAATTAGGTTTAGTGCTCGTAGTTGTTTTGGATAAATACTGTTTCTCACACTTTCTTATCCTCTTGCAGGCCAAAGACACTATCTCAAGGCTAACAGAGGAGAGGAAATTTACTGCTCAAGAAAGAGAGAACTTACAAAGAGAATTGGTATTCTCGTTTATTCCTATATGGTTTAAACATGATTTTGTCTATATTATTAATTTATGATCATGACATTAGAATGATCCATCTGTTCTTTGTCTATTTTATCTAGCTTTACCTCAAGCAAATTGTGTTCTTTCCTTTGTTGGTCAGATTCATTCAAGTCTGACAAAGTATGCACCCTAAATTTTACCTGAGGAAAGAAATGTCTATTTCAGTCACAGACGCTCCTGTGACATGATCTTGTGCTCAATAAAAAGTGTCCATAATTAACCGTTTCTAACTTTCGGTTCTTTTTGTGGTGATGTGCTTTTGCAGGTCATGTTGACAAGTACGAAAGGCGGAAGAAAAGTCCGGGTTGGATTTCCTCTCCTCTATGTGGTTACTGTAGCCTTTATTAGTATGGTGTTTGGTTACCTTTTGCATTACTGATCGAAGCATGTAATACGCTATGACTGAGGTTATTTTGTCTATATGTTGATAGACAGTTTTTTCCTTCATAACGCCCCTATCTGTTCTATCTAAAGCTGAGGATCAGATATGTTGTTGTATTGACTAGTAGAGTATGTCAAGTGTTGTAAATGCTGTTTTTAGATGGAATAAAGTGTAATAATCTCCGTCTACCACCTAAGCCTGCACCATCCCAGCAGGGAGAGGAGTTGGAGTATCTTTTTGTTGAAAGTGTTGATTCTGTTGATGGTTCTGTGAGGGTGTATTTTACATTTTATGTTAAAAAACTTGGTTGTGCATGTGAATAGTAGTTGGTATGCCGAGGTTTCTGTCGTTTATTGTGAATACCATAGAGCAAAAAGAGTTTCACCACCACCTTTTTTTCCATCTAGCAAAGATATTTTAGTTTTCCTGGAAAGATCATATAGGTTGTTTTATCAAGGAAATAGTTTCTTGGTAAACATCTCTTTCCCACTGCCTGTCCCAAACTCAGAACACCTTAATATACTTCTGGGCTTGTGTTGATGCTGCCTTGTGTACCCGTTTAATATCAGTGTACGTTTTTCATGGCCCACTAGTCCTTGTACTGTACTTCTTGAAAGCTAATTGGAGGCAAGTATGTATTCTCAATAACTAGAGTGCAACTACTGTTTTTGGTGAATAATTTGTACAGAGATTCAATAGGACAGCAACCATTTCGAACTGTTACATAGAGGCTACTTTTACCAGTGCGTCATCGGCAAAGTGTCCAAGAGTTAATTGCACTTTCTCCCCCCTTGCGCGACTTGGGGCAGGCATATTGTGTCCTTATCTTTTTAACTGTCGTTCACCTTTGCTTGTTAACTATTTTTAAAATAAATTTTTGCTTTTACTTGTAAGAAAAGATAAAAGAAACAAAATCATATTTTTCCCTTAGTATCAAGTTTTTAATATCTAATATCAATTAATATAAGCATTAAAATCATATTTTTCCCTTAGTATCAAGTTTTTAATATCTAATATCAATTAATATAAGCATTAAAATCATATTTTTCCCTTAGTATCAAGTTTTTAATATCTAATATCAATTAATATAAGCATTATAATAAAATATTATCATTGTTACTCTTATCACCAGAGATGTGCAAAGTCCAAAATGGATGAATAAAGCCCAACAGAGGGAGTAGCTTTTTATAATTGGGAAAGGCGTAACTACTTGGCTTTAGAGAAAAACGTAACAAATGGAATAATGTAAGAACACCAGGAAATTACATCAAGCAATGGTGTCAACATTTAGTAGCCAAAATTTACGATAGGTTTGAATAGAGATATCGCCATCTAGGACAGCATTTACAGGATTAACTTACACACTCCCATTATCAGCCAGAGCTTCACAGTTTCTAAATCCTCCACTGCAAACGAGAGGATTTTGCTCTCCACCTTTGAATTTATCAACATTTAAACAGTTTAGAGTTTGCTAAAGAAATGTAACTGACAGCAATACCAAGTATGAAGGACCTGGATGAAGCTCAAAATGCTGTCAGCAATCTGTACACAGTTTTTAGGATGCACTGGAAGTCCCTTTGGCCCATTTCTCTTACATCAATTTCATTTCTCTCTTGCACATCATCATGGACCTTCCGTCGGAGAACCAGGGGCAGGAGGAGCAAATCCCCGACCACCAAACATAGGGCGCATGTATGTATCGTCAAACTTGCGCCAGTACCGATGCACTTTATGACTTGGTGCGGTAAGTAACATCCTCAAACTTGGTGGGTGAGGAAGATCATGACCATTTATATCGACTTCGGAGTCTTCACGACTGCCTAGGAGTGGGGCTGCTAGAGACTTTGGAGTATTTGCATCTGATGATACTGTACTCAACTGCCTCTGTGGTGGCAGCAGGAGACTTATAAGAGGTTTTGTCATTAAACCAAATACCTGAAAAGAAAAAAAAAAAAAAACAGAACAAGTTAACACATTCTTGATTTCACCATGTACGGAGAGTTGGATAATGATAAAGAAGCAGGAGGTATATACCATTGTGCTGAAAAGAACAATGGTTATCGTGCTGGTAATCATTATTGCATTGTCTTGCAATTGAGTGTGTCCCGAACGAGTGAACTGCATGTGAAAATAAGTAACATGAAGTGTGCATGTAAAGGCTGATATGCCCACAATGTCAGCAGAACCGGCCTAATATATGGACTAGACTTTTACCTTATTATATGCCAGCGCCATGGACACTGCGCCTCTCATCAAACCTGCCCACCATATTATCACCTACAAAACAAAGTTAGTACTGATATCCATATTTTGATAATAAGAAAGAATTTGATCAAGCCACTGCTCACTTGCTGCCTAAAGGTAATTTTTTCCTCCGGGGATTTCTTCATTAAGTTGGACAAGAATGATAATGGAAAAACAAAGGCAGCTCTCCCCAGTAAGACTAGCCCCATCAGTATCGAACTCACGGCAATCGATAATCCAGGACTGCAAGAAATAGAAGTATTCACCGCCTGATAAAGACTACTGACTGTATGACAAGAAATCAAAAGGGAGGGGAAGGTTTACCAGGTAAGAGACTAAGAGTTAATACTTATCTCTCTCCTAATTTGCATATTAAGTTCTCCTTTAACAATATCACTAACAAACATTTCAAGAAGAAAAAGAAAAAAAGCTATACCTGTCACTAACAAATTTCCACTTCTCAATATCCAATGCATCCATACCAACATAGAGGAAGAGGAAAGTCTCAGCAAGAAATGACAGAGTTGCAAAAGCGTGCCTACATAAACATAGCACAATAACATTTAGTCGAAATATGTGCCCATGTATTGTCACTTCTTTACCACAAGTAATAGCTGACACGTGATTGTCTATACAAATGATTAATTGGATAAGCTACAGAAATGAGTTTGTCAATTTGTCAAAGCCAATCAGATCAGCTATTACTTCTAACAGTTGTAAAGCTTCAGCGTTATGACCTAAATAACAAGTTGCAGATGAAAAAATCTAACAAAAAATGCAGAAATCTCGGGTGACCAGGCAGAATAAATTGGGAAACCTCATGGCAGGAAAGTAGAAAATTTTACCTTGTAGTGACTCTTGAACTCTCGGTCACATTGTGCCAAGTGTAATGAGACATTACAATACCACAGAAAAATACAGTGAGAATCCCACTTAAATAGAATAGCTGCAAAGGATGAACAACTATGTCACTAGTATCAGAAACATACTATATTGAATATAAGTGCCAATATGCTAAAACGAAAATCCTACTTCAGCCAACATGTATGATAAGTAAGCCATGAGCATCATAAGGGCAACCTCGCGATCTGTGGAGTGCCTGGAGACAGTAAAAGTAACTTGTCATTATTATCGTTGCAATAAGAAAAGGTGGGGAAGTAAGAAATAGTGGATCAAGAAGTTTCTCTGTTCCGTAAAAGAGGAACTAGGCAAAGTTTCACCAGATAAGAAACTGTAATGAAACATAATAAACTTTAACATGACAAGCTTTTACATGAACCATGTTTACAGTTCAACTAAGAAACATCCTGGCTCTCTCAAACTTCTACAGAAACACAATCTCAAACAATCCCTATTAGTTTGCTATAAGCGACAGATGATATATCTGCAATTGAGGCCAAACATCCCACATCTAACTAGAGCAGACCATGATTGTAGCACTCTACTATATAAAGTAGGTATAACTACCAACTATAGCAGAGGATTTAAGTACTAATACAGAGTCAAGAAACATCCTAAGGAAAAGCATCATATCTGTACAATCAAGCTTGCAAGAAGACCACATTTATTAGTTACAACCAAAAAAAAGTTTCTGCAAAGTGAAGGCAACTTCCCAAAATAAGTACTGATTTCATTGTAATCAAAGCATATCTGTAACATCATTGCAGCAGAAAAACAAAATGTGTGCTACCACAAGCTCCTTAATTGAGACATTACCTGCCAAAATACAGCTTCTTGATAATGTAAGCACTAAGAAGACCAGTCTGCAGTAAGAAAAAAATGTCAGCTGGAGGAAAGCCTAAATAGAAGTCAATATCAAAGATTTAATGAATGATGCATCATGGATACATCAGTTCCCACACACGCGCACAGAGTGAAGCTTACTGCTGCTCCCAGTAAAGTGCTAGCAAGGAACAGATAGAAGAAGTTGCCAAGGAAACTGAGGGCTATACTGAAATTCACGCTCGACAGGTCAAAGTTTTGAATAGCATTGAAAAGCACCACTGATGTAGCATCATTTACAACTCCTTCTCCGAATACAAGACTGTAAAGGAGGGGTGTCTCATCCTGATGTAGGACCTGCAGCAGCAAAACTTGTACTTCAGGGCATTGTATTGGGTCACTAGCATTAGCCATGTGATGAGGTCACCACTTTTTTACCTGCAATGTGCAGACGGAATCTGTGGCAGCAAATATTGCTCCAATTGCTAACAAGTGGAAAGAGAAATAAATTAAAGCAGTCAGAGGTAGAATACAAGCAACCAACAGCAGAACAAACACAACAATGGTTTTGAAAAAATACCAAGATAATCCCCAATATCTAGAAATCCAATGTCCAACTTCTTGAAAGTTTGAATGGCACCTTCACATGACAAAAAATGTCAGCCAAACACTAATTAACAAAGCTTGAGAGAAACTAACACATACCACTGTATCGAAATTCTATTCAAAGATTAGATTGGAACAGGAATGATTTCATTAACAAACCCAAGGACATAGTACCATGTCCGCGGCAGAAACTCCAGGTGAGTGTACTAAAATGCTCAAAACTTCAGGTGTCAAAAACATCTAACCCCATAAATAGAGAAGCTTTGCAACATTGCTTTGATGTATAGAAGGTAAGAAAACTCGAGACATCTTGAAATAACCTTCTTCTTCCTTACCATCAGTGTAACATCTGGAATATAATCGTTTGTTCACCATCAATATCAAGGCCAAGGACATGACATCACGCACCCTAATAGGTGGCTTGATATGTGGAAAAGCATATGAAAATCATTAAGGACAAAAACCCTTGAGGAGCAGACACATTAAGTAGTGAACATGTTTTAGCAAGAAGAAATGCCAATACAAATCAGTGAAGTCATTACAGTTTCATCCCTCATAAGTTCATGACTCATATGGAAGATAACTTCTTGACCTGGGTGTAATTTCTACTCTTTAAACTATGTACCTTAGGTAGTTATGATAAAACCACAACAATCATCAATCTGTTGACAAAGGTATCCCAGTTACAGAATAATTCTCAGGTAGAGGACCCCTCTAACCAATAAAACTCACAAAATGAGTTGAAGCATATCATGGAAACAATACTTTGAATAATACCTAATGATATAATGGCACATGAGACCAGTGTACCAATGGCTCCAAACATCATTATGGTCATGAAGTTCACGAAAAATTGCTTCTTTTTTACCTGAAACCTGTAAGAAAGGGAAATAACATATGTAATGATCAAATTTTTTGGGAACAAAACTAGCAGTCAATATACAGGTTGGTATGAAACTCCTATATGCAAGAGAACAAAAAAACAATAGCAAACATGGAAGAATGGCCAATAAAGAGATCAATCCAACAGAAAACTACAGACCCTTAATAATATTTCAATGTTTTTTTTTCAACCATGGTATGTGGACTAGCTTGCACGCACCTTAACTAACTACACAGAATACCTGCTACCTCCCACCAACACAAGTATCAGACAAGTATGTCCACCCTCAACTGTGTTTCTTTAAAGAATGAAGCTGAACAAAATTTATCATGTCACAATCAAAGACTTTATCAGCACTTTGACTGCGAAGTCCTTGCTACAATGTAATGGAAACTTCCCAAGTACAGCAAACCTGGATTCATCAAGCATAATCCAAGGAAACCATAGCTTAACCAAAGACCTGACGCCATGCATACTAGCCAGAAAATAAATAAGCTCCTACATGATTTCCAGAACTGCTTCAATGAATGTTTCATACCACATAAATATTTTTATTCCATTATTTCGCCATCTTCGCTCAATGAAGCAGTGTTCGGCTTCCTCACTATTCAAGTCATTATTGATAATAATCTCTAGTAGTTTGCAAAGCAAATGTTACTGTTTCACAGGGATAACTTAGCTGACCTAAATGGCATTGTTCCCTAATGTTTATAAACAGGGATATCTATGCAATGAAACACAAACAAAAGAAAAAAGAGTAAAAAGAGAAGATAATGATATTTTTACCCTGCGTTAAATATGATTGGAGGAAGTAGATATATGAAAAAGAGATCTTCACTAAACACCAGAAGGTGCGAGCTCTTTCCCCCACTTACGAGCAAGATAACCACTCCTGTACACAAACCCTGCAATTATCAAACATGAACATAAATGTAAGCATTATAAAGAAATAAGAGTATGTAATAAATATAAATAGCAAACTGTTCAAAGGTGACATGGGTCCTTCACTTCAATTTTAATTTTTTTACACAACCTGCATTATATGTCTTCCCATGGAAACCCATATGTAAAATAAAATGACCGATACTCACAATTATGAGGGCAGTAATGGACTCATTCACCCAGCGGTTCTCCTCCAAGAGATGACCAATGACGATGCAAGCACAAAGGAGTGCCACAAAGAGGTTGATGGATACAACAGAAGTATGATCTGAAGTACCCAAAGAGCCCAGTTTTGGAAACAGAGAAGCCAGCACAGATGCCATCTTTTTTGCCACTTCGTATTACAACCACAGTTCAACAACTTTTTTTCAACTTAACCATGTTTTCATCACGATTTGCTCCCGTTATCTCTCTATGCTGTCCTAGACAAAGACAAAAAAAATTCCATAATACTATATTCCATGATATAAAATATTATCTCACATAAATCAAAATCTAAGAAGCCAAGCAAAACAATATAACTTTGAACAAAAGGAGCGAAAGAGAGTGATTTCATCAACCAGAGAAATGTAATTCAGAATTCTCCTTTTCCAAATAAATCTCCCTAGTTAGCTCCATTTTATTTTTCAAAGTAAGCAAAACAATATGACTTTGAACAAAAGGAGCGAAAGAGAGTGATTTCATCAACCAGAGAAATGTAATTCAGAATTCTCCTTTTCCAAATAAATCTCCCTAGTTAGCTCCATTTTATTTTTCAAAGTAAGCAAAACAATATGACTTTGAACAAAAGGAGCGAAAGAGAGTGATTTCATCAACCAGAGAAATGTAATTCAGAATTCTCGTTTTCCAAATAAATCTCCCTAGTTAGCTCCATTTTATTTTTCAAAGTAAGCAAAACAATATGACTTTGAACAAAAGGAGCGAAAGAGAGTGATTTCATCAACCAGAGAAATGTAATTCAGAATTCTCGTTTTCCAAATAAATCTCCCTAGTTAGCTCCATTTTATTTTTCAAAGTAACCAAACAGAAACGACAATATCTCTATGAAATTAGAACCTCAACAATGCAAAGTAAAGGCCTACATAAAAAAGAAGTTTCATCAATCAATCAGTTCTCAACCCCAAGGGTCCATTTGTACTCTATTTATGTCCATTATTTCAATATTAGATCACTTGTTAGGCTAATGAGATATTCTCCAACTAGACAATGATTTCAACTAGTAAATAAACCATATTCCCAATGCTATCGAAAAAACTTTCATTCATAGGAAACAGCTTCCATCAAGAAACAGTTTAACGTGGAAAAGGTTAGTTTTTCCTCAATTCAATTTCCTGAATTAAAAGCAGAACGACGAGAGTGAAGTACAACAAGGCCATTTCTGTCCACCGCCCCGGCTGACTGCCATGCCAGCTCGAGTAGTTTAACACATCACCACACCCAAACAGAAAACAAGATAATTTCTACAACATAAAGATTCTCACCAATGCAAAGAGAAAAGCTTCCAGTGCCTTTCACCTATAATTACAAAGGAAAAAAAAGGAAAAAGCTTCGGTTAGAAATGAACTTAACTAAGAACAAAAACCCCATGTCTCTGACAAGTCTACACAGTTCAATTTCCAAGTTTGTCTGATTTTGTAAGCAAAAATAGATAAAATAGAAATAAAAATCAATTCTTTTCTACGAAATCAAGATTTGCACCAAAAGCAAAGGAAAAATTTCTAACGAATATCCCTCTCCCCAAAACCCCCAAACCTCAGAAAGATAATAATAATAACTTTTCAATAGTTTTGTACTGTTTGTATCCAATTTTTTATGGTTTAACTTTCTCTGTCAAATAACAAAAGTATGATCACCTTGAATTTAAAATTCTAAACGCAATTATGGAATTTTCAGCGAAAAAGTTTATTTTCTACGAAATTAAAGGGTTCGCCAAATATTTTCAGAGGAAAATCATTAAGAAACAAGAAAAAAGGGAAAAGTTCAATATTCAGTTTTTAGATATACTTACCAATGCAATTGCATTCTGAAAGGCCCCAGAAAAAAATTTAGAAATCCTAAAAACTTCCTGAAGTGAAATAATAAAGTTCAATTTTGTCTGCTTCGGAAGTTTTGGTGGTGAAATTGCTCTCTCACGGAGGAAAATGAAGAAAAATTTGGAGAAAAAAAAACAGAGGAGAGAATAATCAGAGGAAAAAGGCGAAATTTCTAGAAAGAGAAAAAAAAAAGAAGGAAACTCCACCAATAATGTGACTTTCCCTTTTCTTTTTTTCTCTATATATACCATATAGAGTGTGAAATTTTATTTTATTTTTGGAATACGTCTCCCACTTTTTTGCTTATCCGTAATTTTAAGATAAGATATTAAGTTACTCGTATTAAATCAATCGTTATATAAAATGAGATTTTTATAATTACGTAATATAAATTTGGTTATCATTATCAGACCTTACGGTACATGATGGCGTCTACAGGTAAGCTAACTCATAATTTAAAACGATTAGTAATGGACGTGATGTAAAAATAACAAACAAGATAACCTACTCAATATACATGCACAAATTTATAATAATAGCAACAAAACAATCAAGGAATTATTTTTCCAATATTGAAGTCTATCGAGGGGGCCAAAACACACTCGTAAGCCTTGGGAACCGAACAAAAGGTCGTCCTAGACTAAAGTCGACGTTTAGGAGCTAATCGTGTTGTTAGAATTCTCATTTGAGCACGTTTACCAAGAGTGTTGACAAAAGTCAAATATTAATATATTTCGAAGACTAAATTTACAAATCTCGATATAACTTATATAAAAAATAATTAAAATAAATAATATACTTAAATTAATGATACAGTATGATTTTGAAAGGTTAACAACCATTCAAAGAGAAAAAGATTGTGATAATTGTTGAAAATTTGAAACTTGAAAGTGACATCGAAAAAAGATTTAACATAAAAATAATTTTAATTTAGTGAATATTTGAATTAACTTATTTTTAATAATTTTTTACTTTTTATTATTTTTAAGCTGAAAAATAAAAAATCAAAAGTTAGATTTTTTTATTTATAACTTTTAATTCGTACATACAAGAGTAGATAAATGACCCGTGATGTCATGTGTCGCATATAAAATAACGCTAAAGTATACTAATTATTATAAAGTGGCATCTTTTGTATTCTATACTTCATGCTTTAAAATTTAAAATAAAATTGTTATTTGTTGTAAGATTCCATTTTACGCATATTTTGGTTCCTCGGAATTTTTTATTTTGATACGTGGAAATATAATATGTGATAAGCACAAAACGTTACGTACATGATAGCAACTCTAATGACAGAACTAGTTATCTCAATCAATTTTTTATTTAACTCTTTTTTTTAACTAATGCTCTTGTCCATAAATATTAAATATTTTTATTTTATTTCACTTGTTGTTCGATATCAATATTAGAGTATGATTATATTTGAGTTTGTACTGCGTAGAACTCCAGGAGAAAATACTTTCTATCAAGAATTTTTTTATTTTCAAAGCTCGAATTCAAAATTGCTAGTTAAGAGAAAAATAGCTCCATCTGCTATATACCACAACTTTTAGTGGCGAAATTACGTGAAATTATTGTTGTTGCTGTAGGGTTTTACACGAAATGTACATGCTCTTATCTACCTGATTTGTTGCTTTCATCACAGGTGTAAAAATTTTAATTGTCATTTAGTGTTATCACGTCCTTATGTTATTTTTTAGCTTATCAATTTGCAGCAGATAAGGTGTACACATGGCCCTACTCATAAATTCTGAAAATATATTTCTTTATACTATAAATTAAACTATGACTACTTGTGGTACATATCACTCAACATATAACTAATAAATAAATTATTTTATTTGTTATACATTGAAAGTGACCAGGATTTTTTTTCGTATTTTATTTATCTGAAATGCTTCATGATAATGAAAAGACTTACGAAACTGACATTCTGACGATATGTTTCTTGACGTTTTCCTAAGATAACATGCCGACATAAACCTAGTAAAATGTCTACTTTATTGTGATTACTTTCTTTATTTTATTTTATTTTATGTGTCATTTTTTTTTTATTTGTCTCAAAAAAATATCATCTTATTCTAATTAAAAATAATTTAACTTTAAAATTTTTCTTTTATCCCTAATGATTTTAGACTATAAATTTTAAAAGTTTTACTTTTTTCTTAATATCATGTCAAATTAAAAAATGTCACATAAAATAGGACGAAGGAGAGAGTACTATTTAGCTTTTCAATTGTAATTTGAAGATCATACAATTTCGACGGTAATAATTTATTCATTTAGTTCTTTTTACTTATTTATTGTATCATAATAAATGTTCAACAATAATATTTATTTAATTCAAGATATTAATAAATAGTTTATTTATTTGATGCTATGCAATATTTAATATTCTTTTTGTTCATTTTTATTTGTTTGTTATTGACTTAACACATAAATTAAAAATAGTAAATGATAGAAGTAATTTCACCAAATAACTTTTTGAATATAATAAATTAATATTTTAAAAATATAATAAGGAAATAATTATAATTAATAATAAGAATAACTTAGAAATTAAATATAAAATTATCTCTTAATTTCGAATAAATACTATTAAATGTTTTAAAATAATACAGTGTATAAATAAATAAAAAAAGAGATAAAAGGAAGGAGGAAGTACCAATAAACTATAAATAACAACTTTATAACTTGCAATAATGATATGCTAGTCGTTGGGATATTCACGTGAATTCGTGCATCAAAAATCACGGGCTATCAGTGAAATTCTTGGCGTAAGATACTCTTTTTGTTAAGTTTTACTTGTACTTGAAAGTAAATTTTTCGTTTTATTATTATCATTTTTAATATATAAAAATACTTATAATAATTACTTTCAATATTGACTGTTTATATTTTAAACTATTTTTTAAAAATTAAATTATACATTAATTAATATGAATGTTATTATTTTTATATTAATTATTACTTCTTAAAAACATGTAAAATTTAAAATGAACAAGTAAATATGAACAAAAAGAATAATTAATGCTCACTTATCTTTGCTTTTATGTATAATCTCACCATTTATATATAGTAGTACTTTATTTTAATTATGTTGCATTGTTTATTAGTAGCGATAAAAATTACGTTAAATGCATTCAAGATTTAATATATACCTATGAAAAAAGTTTTTTTTTTATGTATATACTTTGTATAATTTTTTATATATTATAACATTTTTTTTTACGAAAGATATTCAACTGACCACCACCTTTTATTACGTGTGATTTTGCCACTTTTTTTTTTTTGCTTGATAGGAAGTTTAAAAAAATACCTTTATTTTTTAAACTTTGTGTTCGAAGTTACCAAATTACCATTTGCATTGCTATAAATCATTTATTAAAGATAAAAGAAGACTTCTAAATTTAAATTATTTCAATTTATACAAAGATGACATGTATTTTAAAATGAAACAAAAAAAAGGTATGTCAAATAAATTCCGACTAATAAAGTAACTATTTTTATTGTAAATATTGAAATTATTATATTATATGAAGAAGATGAGGAAATTGTCAGGACCCACCTAGGGCCATGACCGGTGCCCGATAGAGACACCC
>DF362986.1:1666-39048 GCA_000787875.1 Solanum virginianum
TCTAAATATTATGATTCCTTAAATTCCAATAATGAATGGGTTATGTTTATCTATTGATTTAAAGATGATTTAAGCTTTGTAATATAAGATTTCATCATTTTTATGAGTCTATGATTGTGCATAGTCCCTTTAAGGCTTTGATCTAAGCATTGGTTATTTATATTATAGTTTAAATGTGGATTTGGTTATTATTTTACTTTATTTTCATATTATATTATTGATTTCAGATGTTTAAATGTGGATTTAGTTATGGTTTTACTTTAGTTCTATATTATCTTATTGATTTTAGATTGAATCTCAATTACCCATGTCATTCTCACATTTTATAGCATATGCATTTCATGAGCATGGATTTATGAAATTATGAAGTGGGTTAAGCCCAATTATGCTAAGTATATGATTTTTGAAAAGATTATGATTATGACAAGAATGTTATCACATATATGTCTATGATTATGGCTCCTTGAGTATTTTGATGCTTGCACCATTTTGTATATGAATGGGCTATTCCTATTCATAAGTATTATGACTAAAAAAGTATGTTTTTGGCATTTGAGCCTAAGTATGAATCATTGTGAATGGTGTTTGACTTTTAAGCCCAATTTTGCATTGAAATATTTTGGCAAAACTTGTATCTCTTTGAAAGCATATATAACTAAGTATATTATAATCTTGTGGGATGACAACTTAGCACCGATGGAAGAAGAGTTCCCTTTCTTTTCTCAAACTATGTGCGTAGCATTAGTTCCTTTCCAAAATGGGGGTGCTCGTAAGGAAAGTTGCCTCCGAAATGGGGTTGCTTGTAAGAAGAAGAAAAGATATGATATGATATATGTGAAAATCTTATTTAAAATGGGAGTGCCCGTAAGGAAGGTTGCTTCATACAAAATGGGGTGTCCGTAAGGTGAAGTTTGGTTTACCTTTCACAAGTAGACCACCTTTTTATCAATGAGGATATTTCATCGGGATTCCAAGTAATAACTTGCTTTGTCTTACTTATGTCGATTGAGGTCACATCCCCACTATATATGAGCAATGCATTTCATGCATCACTGGTTTCATTGCATATTGTATACTACTCTCTTAATATATGGTCTTTTCTATATTATATGCCCTTGTCATCTAACAATGAATGCAGGTTTAGTAAGTTACATGCATTACATCCCGTATACTTAGTACATTTAAATGTATTAATGCATATTTTGCCTACATGATCTCACCATGCAGGGATCGAGGAGCCTATTCATCCACCATATGACATCTAGCTTGGGTTTTAAGTTATACTTGTTGTGGTGAGTCCTATCTTTCAAGGATGAGCCACCACCATTTCTACCTATGTTGTTCTTTTCTACTTTATTTACTTTGAGGGTGAGGGGTATGTCTTGGTCCTTGACCTATATTATGTAGAGGCATTGTTGGACATCTTGTCTATATTTTCGTTCTATGCTAAGTATTGTATGGAATTCTCAATCATGGTTACTTATGGACTATGTTGTTATAAGATGATCTTATATTATGTTGTGGAAAGATCCTAAGTCCCGAATTGCCCCTATAGTGTGAGTCCTACTTACCTGCCCCTTAGTCATTATGTGCTATGTGTTATGTGAGTTGATGCTAATCCCTTTCCCTAAGATGCCCCCATAGTGTGAGTCCTACTTTCTCATCCCTTTGAATTATGTGTTACTTTTGAATGTGCTTCCGAACTGATGATGTGGATTTTGGTACTTTGAGGCTTGTTTGGGGATCCTTGGGTTCTCATTCACTGTGTAACTTCTAGACCCTAAGTCTGAGTCATGAAAAAGATGGTATTAGAGACCTAGGTTTGTAAATGATCCTCAGAGTCCAACATGCCACCTCAAGTAGAGCTCTATTCATGGGTGTGAACTGAACTATGCCTATGAGTGGGAGGCTACAACGACGTAGTAGGAATTGTCTTACTTCTTCATGTCTTATGTCGTGCTATGAATTATTGGTTTAGTTCTTGACCTTGATGGTATCATTGCTCTATTTCAGAAGATGCCTCATTGTAAACCTGCTAGACCAGCCCTAGCGAAAGAGGGTCAAGCACCTCAAAGGCCTATGGATAAGCTTATATCTAATGAAGAACTTCGTACGGCCTTTGCCATGCTTGCCCAGGTGGTCACTACTCAGACTAGGCAGGCTAACCTTTCCCAGGATCCCACTCCAACTTCTAGAGTGAGGGATTTCATCCAGATAAATCCTCCAGAGTTCTTTGGGTCTAATGCCGATGATGATGCTCAGGGGTTCATTGATAATCTCACCAAAGTATTGAATGTCATGGGTGTCACTTTGAGGAGAGGGCTAACCTGGCTGCCTATCAGTTAAAAGATATAGCACAAGTGTGGTATACTCAGTGGTTATGGAGAGAGTTTGTGGTGATGTTGTTAATTCGGAGGAGTTCAAGCTTGCCATTCTGGATCGTTTCTTCCTACTTGAGCTTAGAGAAGCCAAGATTACTAAATTTATCAACCTCAAGCAAGGGAATATGAGTGTGAGGGATTATGCCCTCAAGTTTACCAAGCTCTCCAAGTATGCTCTGGCATTCGTGGTTGATTCTTGGGCTAGAATGCATAAATTCATTTTCGATATCTCTGAGTCACTTGTGAAGGAATGTCTCAGTGCCATGCTCATCTGGGATATGGATATTTCTAGACTCATGGTGTATGCCGAATAGATTGAAGGGAATAAACTCAAAGAAAGGAGGGTGCATGATCCTAAGAGGGCCAATTTTGATGGTGGGTTCTTCGGCTCTCGAGGTGGTGGTTTTGGTCGCTTCCAAACAGGGACAAGGTTCGGGTGCTCAAGTTGCTAATTCTAGGGTGCCTCCCCTTAGAGCACCGGTGGGAGGGGTTCAGGGATGTCCTTTGTGTGACAAGTATGGGAAGCACCATACAGGTGAGTGTTGGAGGAAGTTGGGCACCTGTTTTGGGTGTGGTGACAAGGACCACAAAATTTTTTATCGTCCTAAGGTTACTTAGAGTGGTCAAGGTCAGGAGGCTCGGGGTCCTCCAGGCTAGCCATGAGTCACTCAAGGTGTTGCCCCGATAAACAACAGGTTCTATGCTCTTCATGCACGCCAGCAAGTTGAGGAGGCTCTAGATTTTATGACTGGTATATTAAAAGTCTTTGATTTTGATGTTTATGCTTTTGGTTGATTCAGGTGCAAATTTTTCTTTTGTGACTCCTCTATTGGATGTTAAGTTTTGTTTGAGTTCGGAAGATTTAAGGGATCCTTACTTAGTTTATACTCCCGTGGGTGAATCTATTATTGCATGTAGGGTCTATCGTGATTGCCATATTTCTGTGTTGCATAAAGTTTTTCCGTGTGATCTTGTGGAACTTGAAATGTATGATTTTGATGTAATTCTTGGGATGGATTGGTGGCATGCATCATATACCTCTATAGATTGCACAACCCGGAAGGACAAGTTCCAACCTCCCGATAAGCCCGTTCTTGAATGGAAGGCTAGTGACTCTACTATTAAGGGTCGATTTATTTCCTACCTCAAGGCTCGAAAGATGATCTCAAAGGGGTGTATATATCACATTGTGAGGGTTAAGGAGGTAGAGTCCAAACTACCTACTCTTGAGTAGGTTCCGGTGGTGAATGAGTTCCCAGACGTGTTTCCCGAAGACTTGCCCGGTATTCCTACTAAAAGGGAAGTAGACTTTGGCATAGATATTTTTTCGGATACTCAACCTATCTCTATTCCACCCTATCATATGGCACTGGTTGAGTTGAAAGAGTTGAAGGACCAGTTGAAGATTTGTTGGAGAAGGGTTTTATCAGGCCAAATATATCTCCTAGGGGTGCTCCAGTGTTATTTGTAAGGAAGAAAGATGGATCTCTTCATATGTGTATCGTTTATAAGCAATTGAATAAGGTGACCATTAAGAATAAGTATTTGTTGCCTAGTATCGATGACTTTTTTGACCAACTTCAAGGGGCTACTCACTTTTCAAAGATTGATCTCCATTTCGAGTATTATCAGTTGAAGGTTAGAGAGTGTGATATTCCCAAGATGGCCTTTCAAACAAGGTATGCGCATTTTGAGTTTGTGATGATGTCGTCTGGCCTAACTAATACTCCGACCATGTTTATGAATCTCATGAATCAGGTGTTCAAGCCATTCCTTGATAGCTTTGTGGTTCTCTTCATTGATGATATCCTCATTTATTCCTGGAGTGAGTGGGAGCACATGAATCATTTGAGGTTGGTTTTGCAAACTTTGAGAGAGAAGAAGTTGTATGCCAAATTTACCAAATGTAAGTTTTGGTTGGGTGAAGTTGCTTTTCTAGGCCATATGGTGTCTAGTGATGGTATAAAATTGGATCCAAAAAAGACTAAGGCGATGAAGAATTAGCCTAGCCCGTTGACTCCTTCGGACATTCGAAGCTTTCTTGGGTTACCATTATAGAAGGTTCGTTAAGGGGTTTTCATCTATTGCATCTCCGTTGACTAAATTGACTCAAAAGAAGGCTAAGTTTGTGTGGTTAGATGAATGTGAGAGGAGTTTCCAAACTTTGAAGGATCAACTTACATCGGAATATGAGTGTGAGGGATTATCGGATGAATGCGAGAAGAGTTTCCAAACTTTGAAGGATCAACTTACATCGGCTTTGATTTTTACCTACTAAATGGTTTAGATAGATTTGTGGTGTATTGTGATGTGTCTCAGATTGGATTGGATTATGTACATATGAAACATGGTAAGGTGATAACCTATACATCTAGACAATTGAAGGTGCATGGGCATAATTACCCAACTCATGACCTTGAGTTAACGGCAATGGTATTTGCTTTGAAAATTTAGAGACTTTTTGTACGGGGTAGATGTTGATGTTTTAACTGATCACAAGAGCTTGCAATATGTGTTCACTCAAAGGGACCTTAACTTGAGACAAAGAAGATAGTTGGAACTCCTAAAGGATTACATCATCAGTGTTCTACATCATCTCGGCAAGGCAATTGTGGTAGTCGATGCTCTTAGTAGGCTATCCATGGCAATGTGGCTCATGTTGAGGAAGGGAAGAAGGAGTTGGCAAAGGATGTGCAACATTTGGCTAGATTGGGTGTCAGGTTGGCCGATTCCAACAATGATGGTATACATGTTCAAAATGGGGTCGAATCCTCGGTGGTTGTTGATATGAAAGTTAAGAAAAATCTAGATCCATCCTTGGTTGAATTGAAAAAATTGGTTGCCAAAATTTATATTGAGGTTTTCTCCCAAGGGGGAGATGGTATACTCCGGTGTCAAGATCGGTTATGTGTTGCGAATGTGGATGATCTTAGAAAGTTGACCATGAGTGAAGCCTATAATTCTCATTATTCTATTCACCTGGGATCTACTAAGATGTTTCAGGATATGAAAAGAGGTGTATTAGTGGCATGGCATAAAGAATGACATAGCCAAGTTTGCATCCAAATTCCGAATTGTCAACAAGTGAAAGTGGAGCACCAAAGGCCCGGTTTATTGGCACAAGACATTGAGATTCCTACTTGGAAGTGGGAAGACATAAATATGGAATTTGTGGTTGGGTTACCTCGGACTCGGAAGTAATTTGACTCCATTTGGGTTATCATGGATCGGATGACCAAGTTGGCACATTTTCTACCGGTTAAAACTACTTTTGGTGCTGAAGACTATGCAAAGTTGTACATCCATGAGTTGGTAAGACTGCATGGAGTGCCTAGATCCATCATATCAGATTGGGGTACCTAATTCGCTTTCCACTTTTGGACATTATTTCAAAGGAGACTTAGTACTAAGGTCAAATTGAGCACCGCCTTTCATCCTCAAACCGATGGGTAAGCCAAGAGGATAATTCAAACCTGGGAGGATATATTGAGTGCTTGTTTGTTGAAGTTCAAGTGTAATTGAGATGACCATCTTCCATTCATTAAGTTTGCTTATAATAATAACTTTCATGCTAGCATTGGCGCGACACGATTTGAGGTGTTGTATGGTAGGAGGTGTAGGTCTCTGATAGGGTGGTTTGAGTTGGGAGAGGAGGCTTTGAATGGTTCGAACTTGGTGGTGGAGGCCATGGAGAAAGCGAAATTAATAAGGGAGAGGTTGAAGATGGCACAAAGTCGCCAAAAGTATTATTCGAATGTTAGGAAGAGGGACCTTGAATTCCAAGTTGGGGATTAGGTGTTTGTTAAAGTCTCACCTATGAAGGAAGTGATGTGTTTTGGCAAAAAGGCCAAGCTAAGTCCCTGGTATGTAGGCCCTTATGAAGTGACTGAGCGGATAAGGAGTGTGGCTTACAGGTTAGAGTTGCCCACAGATTTGAGTTCTATTCACCTGGTCTTCCATGTGTACATGTTAAGGAATATGGTTGGTGATCCTAGCAGTATTGTGCCCTTAGAGGGTATTGAAGTTGAAGAGAACTTGTCTTATGAGGAAGTGCCAGTGGAGATTTTGGATAAGCAGGTAAAGTGACTTCGTAATAAGGAGGTGGTTTCGGTTAAGGTGCTTTGGAGGAACCAACATGTGGAGAGTGCTACATTGGAGGCGGAGTTGGACATGATTAAGCGATATCCCCATCTTTTTCAATCTACTAAGCCTAAGGTATTATGTTTTTACTTTTCTAATTGGTCCTAATCCTTTCATTCTTGAGTCTCATGGCGTGACATGCATACATATGCATTAAAATGGTTTTTAGGATGTTTTGAATGATTGTATTATGTTTCGGCATGAGT
Source organism: Solanum virginianum (assembly GCA_000787875.1). NCBI lineage: Eukaryota > Viridiplantae > Streptophyta > Magnoliopsida > Solanales > Solanaceae > Solanum > Solanum virginianum. The sequence continues at coordinate 8,394 of DF362986.1, forward strand.
TTTAATAGATTTATGATTTTTAAATGGTGAACTATGTATGATATCTTGTGTTTGGAAGTTTCATGTTTTAATTCAAGCCTTATTCTTGCACATTTGAGGACGAATGTTTCTAAAGGGGAGATGATGTAATGGCCTGGATATCATATGATGTCATTGGGACTTGAAATTTCATTTCGGACAAAGTTTGGACCAAGTGTCGTCTCAAGAGAGGACCACACAGCTCGTGTGAGGTCACACACCTCGTGCGGCCTCCAGTGAGACAATACTTGCCCTTTATTTTGGGATATTGACTCTTGGTGTGGTGTTATAAGCTAAGGCATGCCACGTTAGCACCCCACACAGGCTGCGTGACACCACACGGATCGTGTGAAGGGGTCGTAGGATGACTTGAGCTTGAAACCCAACCATTTATGGTTAAGTGAGGTGCCATACCCAGTCACACAAGCCGTGTGGCATGAGACGGGCTGTGAGGCCCTTCGTGAAGCTTTCAGGGTAAAAATATTCTAACTATAAAATAACCATCTCATAACTTTTTTGTGCAAATTTTCTAAGTGTCGGTTCACGGGCGTGTCGCACGAACCGTGTGGCTTCACACGACCTGTGAAGCCGGCTATTTCATGGGACTTGTGCTTGAAAATTCTAAGTGTTATTCAAGGTCACAACTTCCAAAATTCATCTAAGTGTTGCTTTACAGGTACTCCACACGAACTGTGGAGTGCCACAAGAACCGTTTGGCCTCAAGTGAAGTGGCTTCTGAAAAATTTTTCCTCTGATTTATTAATGGCATTTTTGTGAATTTGGTTATTTCTATTGGTATTTTGGGGACTCCTCTGCCATCTAATGACTATCTAAAGACTTAACCCTATTTCAAACATTCAAAATCACTCCTCATATTTCAAACCTCTCAAAAGCTTTTCATAAAGGAACTCTTGGAGATTCTCAACTTGGGAGCTAGGGAATTCAATTCTTCTTCAAATTCATTGGGGATTTCTTCATCTTATTGAAGATATGTGGGTTTTGAGCTTTGGTTACTTCCAATCAGGGATACCCAACCTACTTTCAAGAAATCTACATGAATTTTGCTTACTTTAATTTGGGTTTTAAAATATTATGATTTCTTAAATTCCAATAATGAATGGGTTATGTTTATTTATTGATTTTAAGATGAGTTAAGGTATGAAATATTGAACTTCATCACTTTTATGAATCTATGATTGTGCATAGTCCCTTTAAGGCTTTGATCTAAGCATGAATGATTTGTATTATAGTTTAAATGTGGATTTGGCTATGGTTTTACTTTGATTCCATATTATATTATTGATTTTAGATAGAATCTCAATTACCTATATCATTCTCATATTTTTCACAGCATATGCATTTCATGAGCATGGATTTATGAAATTATAAAGTGGGTTAAGCCCAATTATGCTAAGTATATGATTTTTGACAAGATTATGATTATGACAAGAATGTGATCACATATATGTCTATGATTATGGCTCCTTGAGCATTGCATTTCATGCATCATTGGTTTCATCGGTATTGTATACTACTCTTTTGATATATGGTCTTTTCTATAATATGTGCCTTTGTTATCTAACAATGAATGCAGGTTTGGTAAGTTACATGCATTGCATCCCGCACACTTAGTACATTCAAATGTACTAACACATATTTTGCCTATATAATTTCACCATGCAGCGACCGAGAAGCCTATTCATCCACTGAACGACGTCTTGCTTAGGTTCCACATTGTACTTGTTGTGGTGAGTCCTATCTTTCAAGGACTAGCCACCACTTTTTCTACCAATGTTGTTCTTTTCTACTTTATTTACTTTAAGGGTGAGCCCGGGGTATGTCTTGGCCCCCGACTTATCTTATATAGAGGCATTGTTGGATATCTTGAGTACTCTTTTCATTCTATGCTAAGTGTTGTATAGGATTCTCGATCATGGCTACTTATGTATTATATTGTTATAAGATAATCTTATGTTATGTTGTGGAAAGATCCTGTCCCAATTGCCCGTATAAGCATGAGTCCTACTTACCCGCCCCTTAGTCATTATGTGCTCTGTGTTATGTGAGTTCATACTAATCTCTTTCCCAAAAATGCCCCATAGCGTGAGTCCTACTTTCCTGTCTCTTACAATTATGTGTTACTTTTGAATTCGCTTCCGAACCGATGATGTGGATTTTAGTACTTTGAGGCTTGTTTGGGGATCCTTGAGTTCTCTTTTGTCATGTCACTTCTAGACCCTAGGTCTGGGTCATGACACATTCAAATAAGTTGGCTTCATTGTTGATGATGAAATTTGTTCTTTATGTCCTAAAGAGCACTCTATATCTGAATCATCCATAATATCATAAATGCTACGAGGTGAGGCATCGTCTTGCTTTTGATCCAAAATTGATGGTTTATCAATTTGTTTGAATCATTTCTTGAACCAATTCATTTTCATTAGCTTAGCTAATGTGATTCTTGAAAATGGATTTGGATCAAGAATTCTTGAAAGTATTATTTCACTTCATAAGGGAAATATTCATGGCATTTGAATATCCCTTCGCTAATTTTCTTATACATTTCCTTCAAATTTATGTCATGAAATGAAAGATAACTGTAAGGACTTGGACATTGTACGACCTCATTGGTGCTTGAAAATTTCAGCATCGGAAAGTTTTGGACCAAGGTGACGCTCCATGGGAGCCCTCACGGTCCGTGTGAGGCAATACAAACCATGTGGGGCCTCCTTAGAGTATCCTATGGCCTTGAAAGGGGTGTTGGAGCTTAATCGTGGAGTTTTGAACTAAGGTATGCCACACTTGGACCCCACACGGGTCGTATAAGGCTTCACGGACTGTGCAGAGGCTTGTGTGGAAGCCTTACTCTTGCAATTTCCACAATTTAAGACTAAGTATAAGGGTACGACCAAGTATACGGTCCGTATGGCCTCCCTTATAGTTTTCATAGTGAAATTTTTCTAACTATGGAATCACCATCTTGGAACTTTGTTAGGCAAGATTTTTCTAAGGGAGGTGGTACAAGCAAGCATACGGCTTGTGTGGCCTTGTATGGCTCGTGTGGCCCTCCATATGGGTGATTTTGTTGAAAACTTCTAAGTATGGGATTACCATTTCGGACCTCGTGTGGCCCTCCATATGGGTGATTTTGTTGAAAACTTCTAAGTATGGGATTACCGTTTCGGACCTTGTCAAGAGAAGTTTTTTCCAAATGTTGGATCACGGACAAGTATACAGTCTGCATAGCATGTGATGGACCATATAGTCCTCCATGACGCAACATTTTTCAATTTTCCAACTAGTTTCATTAATGGCATTTTTGTAATTATGGTTTATCCTAAGGGTCTTTTGTGACTTCCTGTGCTACCTAAAGACTTCTTAATAACCTACACTTAACTCCTCTCATTTAAATTCATTCCTTACATTTAAAATTAATCTCAAGTCTCTCTCAAAGAACTCTACTGGGAATTAAGCTTGGGAATCAAGAAAGGGCTTATTCTTCACCAAATTTCCTGTTGAATCTTCTTCATTAGCTAAGGTATGCATGTTTGATTCTTGGTTCCTTTCAAACTAGAAGACCCATTCTCTTTTCAAGTGATTTTCATGAATTTTAGCTTACTTTAAATATGGGTTCTCAATATTAGTGTTTATTAAATTCAATTGAAGTATAAGCTATACATTATTGGTGATTTTAAGTTGACTTAAGCCTAAAAAGATGATTTGCCTTGACATTATGAAGTTATGAATGTGCATCTCCCCTTTAGAGCTTGATTTGTGCATGGTTGATCTATATTATGATTTAAATGTGAATTTTACTTATGTCTTTACTTGAATTTCATAATGTATTATTGATTTTAAGTTTGAATGTCTATTACTCATGCTATTCATATCTCATTCATAGCATATGCATTTCAAGAGCATTGGATTAATGAAATTATGGTGGCTTGGGCTTCCATATGTTTTTATGAAATGATTTCGGTGAGTTAAGCTCACATAATTGTTAATACAAGAATGTGATCACATAAATGTCTATTGTTATTGGCTCCTCGAGCATATTGACTGCTTGCACCATATTGGTTAATGAATGAGCTATTCCAATGCATGAAAACATGATATTGAGTTATGATTTGGTTTTTTAGCAAATGACTGAATGATTATTAAGAATGTTTGGCTTTTGAGCCTAAATGTGTGTTGAAATGATTTGAAATGACTATTGGCTCTATGAAAGCATGTATATATATAAGTATTCTCATGGGATGTTTGACTTAGCACCGATGGATAGGGGGCGTCAGGGCTATCCCCAAGGGTCCTCTCCCTTTTCTTGAACTATGTGCTAGCATAGGAATGGTAGCCATCACCAAAATGATCGGATTATAAGGGGTGGTTATTCACTTATTAGTATAATGTGAAATGAAATGGAAATCCTTCCGAAATGACCGGGTTGTAAGGAAGGTAGCCATCACACTAAAATGATTGGATCGTAAGGTGTGGTGTAGATTACCTTTGGCAAGTAATCTTCTCTCACCTGATGGCAGTTCAACATCGGGCAAGTTCATGTAATAGCTCACATGAGTTTGAGATGTCAGTTATGGTTACATCCCATTATATATGAGTATTTGTGCATTTCATGCTTCACTAGTTTCATGGCATATCATATACTATATCTCTTGCTATATATGTCCTTCTATATTATGTGCCTTTGTCATTTAACATTGAATGCAGGTTTGATGAGTCATATGCATTGGATACCCACATAAGTAGTACATTCAAATATACTAACGCATACTTTTACCTATATGATCTAATCATGTAGGGATCGAGGACTATATTCATCCACCTTATGACGTCTAACTCTGATCTTGAGATTTCTTGTTGTGGTGAGTCCTATCTTCCAAGGACAAACCACCATTCTTCTACCTGTGATATTTTATTTATGTTATTTACTTTGAGGATGAGCCCAGGATATGTCTTGGCCCTTATCCTATCTTATGACTAGAGGCATTATTGGACATCTTGTGAACTCCTTTACGTTTATATCCTAAGCGTTATATTTTGACATTATGCTTATTGACATGGCTACCTATTGGATTTTGTTATGTGAATTGGTTGTGAGTTTTATGACATGGTTATATATACTAATGCGAAAGATCCTAAGTCTCGAGTTGCCCCCATAGAGTGAGTCATACTTATCCGCCCATTAGTATTTATGTGCTACGTGCTTTGTGAATTCATGTTACTCCCTCTCCCTATGACATCCCCATAGTGTAAGTCATACTTTCCCGTTCCTTAGATATATATGTTTATTATTTGATTATACTTCTGAACTAATGATGTCAATATGGATACTTTGAGGCTTATTTCGGGACTCTGGGGTTCTCATTCGCCATCACTCCTAGGCCCTAGGTCTGAGTCGTGACAAGCTTGGTATCAGAGCACTAGGTTTGTAAATGATCCTCGATGTCTAACATTCTGCGTCAAGTAGAATCCTATTCATGGGTGTGAAGTGCACCATGCCTATGAGTGGGAGGCTATGATGACATTCTAGGAATTGTCTTACTTCTTCTTGTCTTATGTCATGCTATGGATTGTATGTTTGGCTTCCATATCTTGATGGTGTCATTGCTCCATTACAGAAAATGCCTCAAGGAAGATCTCCCTTACCAAGACCGGCCCTGGCTAATGAGGGTCAAGTACCTCAAGGGCTTATGGGAGAGCCTATCTCTAATGGTTAATTTCGTATGGCCTTTGTTATGCTTGCCTAGGTGGTGACTTCTCAAACTAGGCAGGCTAACCTTCCTCGAGATCTCACCCTGGCTTCTAGGGTGAGAGATTTCATCCGAATGAATCCTCCAGAGTTTTTTATGGGTCAAAGGTTGATGAGGAAGCTCAAGAGTTCATTGACGAGCTCACTAAGGTGTTGACTATTATGGGTATCACTTTTGAGGAGAAAGTTGAGTTGGTTTACTTACTAGTTGAAAGATGTGGCTCAAGTGTGCTATAGCCAATACCCAATGGAGAGGCTTTGTGGTAATGTTATTAATTGGGAAGTGTTCAAGTTTGACTTTCTGGATAGTTTCTTCCCACTTGAGCTTAGGAAAGCCAAGATGACTGGTTCATCAACCTCAAGAAATGGTATGAGTTTGAGGTACTCTGCCCTCAAGTTCACTAATCTCTCTAAGTTTGCCCCTATGTTTGTGGCCGACACCCATGCAAGAATACAAAACTTCATTTCCAGTATCGCCCATAACTCTCATTAATTATTATATTCATCTAGGATCTACTAAGATGTATCGGGATTTGAGGGAGGTGTATTGGTGACATGGTATGAAGAAGGATATAGCCATGTTTGTATCTGAATGCCCTAATTATCAACAAGTAAAAATAGAACACCAAAGGCCCAGTGGTTTGACTCAATATATTGAGATTCCTACTTGGAAGTGGGAAGATGTGAACATGGATTTTGTAGTTGGTTTGCCTCAGACCTGAAGGCAATTTGACTCCATTTGGGTTATCATTGATCGGACAACTAAGTCAGCTCATTTCTTACCAGTCAAGACTACTTTTGGTGCCAAATATTATACAAGCTTGTACATCCAAAAGTTGGTGAGGTTGCATGTTGTGCCTAAGTCTATCATATCAGATTGTGGTGCCCAATTTACTTCTCATTTTTGGAGGTTGTTTCAAAGAGGACTTGGTACTAAGGTGAAGTTGAGCACCACCTTTCATCCTCAAACTGAGGGACAAGCTGAGAGGACAATTCAAACTTTGGAAGACATGTTCAGGGCTTGTGTGCTGGAATTCAAGGTTAATTGGGATGCCTATCTCCCACTCATTGAGTTTGCTTATAATTATAGCTTTTATGCTAGCATTGGTATGGCACCATTTGAGGCTTTGTATGGTAGGAGATGTAGACCACCGATGGGGTGGTTTGAGTTGGAGAAAGGGATTTAATTGGCCCGGATTTGGTATTGAAGGCTATGAAGAATGTGAAGTTGATTAGAGAAAGGTTAAAGATGGCCTAAAGTCGCCAAAAGTCCTATTCAAATGTTAGAAAGATGGACCTTGAGTTTCATGTTGGTGATTGGGTGTTTGTGAAGGTCGCACCTATGAAGGGTGCGATGCATTTTAGTAGAAGGGCAAGCTAAGTCTCTGGTATGTAGGCCCTTATGAGATTGTTGAGTGAATTGGGAATGTGGCTTATAAATTGGAGTTGCCTTCAGATTTGAGCTCTATTCACCCGATTTTCCATGTGTCTATGTTGAGAAAGTTAGTTGGTGATCCTAGTACTATTGTACCATTGGAAGGTGTTGAGGTTAAGGAGAACTTATCTTATAAGGAAGTTCCAGTAGAGATTTTGGATAGGCAAGTAAAGCGGCTTCGTAACAAGGATAAGGCTTTGGTTAAGGTGCTTTGGGGAAATCATTATGTCGAGAGTGCTACATAGGAGGCGGAGTTGGACATGATGAAACGATATCCCAATCTTTTCCAATCTACTCAAGCCTAAGGTATTAGGTTCTTCCTTTTCTAAATGGTCCTAACTTTTTCATTCTTAAGTTTCATGGCATGACATGTATACATGTGCACCAAAATGATTTCTATGATGTTTTGGATGATTTGAATACGTTTTAATATGTGTTTTGAATGACTTTATGATTTTCAAGTAATGAAAATGCATTGTATCTTGTGATTAAATATTTCATGTTCTAATTCAAGCCTTTGAAGCCTTGTTCTTGCACATTCAAAGATGAATGTTCCCAAAGTGGAGATGATGTAAGGATCCCGAACATTATACGACCTCATTGGAGCTTGAAAATTTTTGTTTCAAAAAGTTTTGTACAAAGGTGATGCTCCATGGGAGCCTCACGGTCCATGTAAGGCGATATGGACTGTGTGGGGCCTCCATGAGTGACCCTTAGCCTTGTGAGGGGTGTTAGAGCGTAATTGTGGAGTTTTGAACTAAGCCATGCCATACTTGGACCCAACATAGGTCGTGTAAGGCTTCACGGTCCATGTCGAGGGCAGTATGTAGCCTTAGTCTTGAAATTTCCACAACTTGAGACCAAGTATAGGGGTACGGCCAAATATACGGTCCATACAAGGTGGTACGGTCTGTATGGCTTTCGGAGTGAAACTTTTCTAAGTACGGAATCACGTCTCAGAAATTTGTCTGGAAAATATTTCTAAGGGAGGTAGTATGGGCAAGCATATGGCCCGTGTGGCCTTGTATGGCCCATGTGGCCCTCTATATGGGTGATTTTGTTGAAAAATTCTAAGTATGGGATTGCTGTTTTGGACCTTCATCAAGAGACTTTTTCCCAAGTGTTAGATCACAGAAAAATATATAGTCCTCTAAGAGGTGACGTTTTTCAATTTTTCAACTCATTTCATTAATGGAATTTTTCATAATTATAGTTTATCCTAAGAGTCTTTTGTGACTTCCTATGCTACCTAAAAACTTCCTAATGACCAAAACTTTATTCCTCTCATTCAAATTCATTCCTCACATTTAAAAATTCTCTCAAGTCTCTCTCAAAGAACTCTAGCAGGATTTAAGCTTGGGAATCAAGGAAGAGCTCTTTCTTCATAAAATTTCTTCTTGAATCTTTTTCATTAGCTAAGATATGTGGGTTTGATTCTTGGTCTCTTTCAACCAAGAAGAACCAAGCTCTTTTCAAGTGATTTTTATGAATTTTAGCTTACTTTAAATATAGGTTTTCAATATTAGTGTTCATTAAATTCAATTAAAGTATGGGCTATGCATTATTGGTGATTTTAAGTTGATTGAAGCCATAATATGATTATTTGCATTGAGATTATAAAGTTATGAATGTGCATGTCCTCTTTAAAGCTTGATTTATGCATGGGTGATCTATATTATGATTTAAATGTGAATTTTACTTATGTCTTTACTTGAATTTCATAATGTATTGTTGATTTATGTTTGAATCTCTATTATCCATGTTATTCACATCTAATTCATAGCATATGCATTCATGAGCATTGGATTTATGAAATTATCGGTGAGTTAAGCTCACATATGTTTTTATGAAATGATTTCAGTGAGTTAAGCTCACATATTGGTTATGACAAGAATGTGATCACAAAATGTCTATTGTTATTGGCTCTTTTAGCATATTGGGTGCTTGCACCATATTGGTCAATGAATGAGCTATTCTAATGCATGAAAAACATGATATTGAGTTATGATTTGGCTTTTTAGCCCATGAATTAATGATTACTAAGAATGTTTGGCTTTTCAGCCTAAATGTGCATTGAAATGATTGGAAATGACTATTGCCTCGCTGAAAGCATGTATATATATAAATATTCTCATAGTATGTTTGACTTAGCACCGATGTATTGGAGGCATCAGGCTATCCCCAAGGGTTCTCTCCCTTTTCTTGAACTATGTGCCAGCATCGGAATGGTAGCCATCACCTAAATGATCGGGTTGTAAGAAGTGGTTATCCATTTATTGATATGATATGAAATGAAATGGAAATCCTTTTGAAATGACCAAGTTGTAAGGAAGGTAGCCATCACACCGAAATGACCGGGTCATAAGGTGTGGTGTAGATTACCTTTGGCAAGTAATCTTCTCTCACCCGATGGGAGGTCAACATCGGGCAAATTCATATAATAGCTTGCATGAGTTTGAGATGTCAGTTATGGTTACATCCCCACTATATATGAGCATTTATGCATTTCATACATCATTGGTTTCATGGCATATCGTATACTATATCTCTTACTATATGTCTCTTTCTATATTATGTGCCCTTGCCATCTAACATTACATGCAGGTTTGGTAATCTATGGGATTTTATTTTTGTTATTTACTTTGAGCATGAGATCGAGTAATGTCTTGGTCCTATCCTATCTTATGACTAGAGGAATTGTTGGACATCTTGTGAACTCCTTTATGTTTATATGCTATGTATTATATTTGGAGATTATGCTCATGGATATGGCTACCTATTGGATATTGTTATGGAATTGGTTATGAGCTTTATGATATGCTTATATGTATGATGCGAAAGATCCTAAATCTCAAATTGCCCCCATAGAGTGAGTCATACTTACCCGGCCTTTAGTATTTATGTGCTAGGTGCTTTGTGAATTCATGTTACTCCCTCTCCCTATGATATCCCCATAGCATGAGCCCTACTTTCCCGTCCTTTAGATATATGTGTTTATTATTCGATTACGCTTCCAAACCGATTATGTGAACTGGATACTTTGAGGCTTGTTTGGAGACTCTTGAGTTTCCATTTACCATGTCACTCCTAGGCCCTAGGTCTGGGTCATGACAATAACCAGCTAACAAGACAAATAAAATCACCTACATGACAAAATATCTACCTTTTCGCCATCATAACCACCCTTATTTATGACCTCTGGCGCTACATATATTGGAGTTCCACATGTCATATGGAGGAGTTCATCATGTCTTTTCATCTTGTAAAGAGCACTCAACCCAAAATTGGGAACCTTTACGTTTTTAATTTCATCCAGGAGTATATTTTCTGGAGGTCCCGATGATATACTCCTCGACCATGACAGAAATCAACAGATGTAATTAATTGTTGAAAGTATATGATACAAGGACATGATGAGGAGCAATGTTATGTTGTTCACCCTGAATTGTTTTTTAAGAAGAATAATGAAGAAAAAAAGGGGATAATGTTTAAAAAAAGGAGACAAGGGTAGAACCAGGGAACAAAGAAAAGGTTGGTAAGGAACAAAAAGATGAGACTAATGCAAAGAATAAGGGATGGAATCAGGGTAAAAATAAAAAAACCTCAAGTATGGAATGCCAGGGTACAACACCAAGACAAGGAAATAGTGGCTACCAAAAACCAATTCAAAGTTCTAGAAAATGGTTATGATGGTGGAGATAAAGGGAAGCAGGATAGCCAAAGGGAGACAAATAAATAATACCAAATAGTTGGTGGAGTAAAATTTTAACGAGAGAAAGATGGAGAAGAGTAAGGATCAACAAGGGAAGGAGAAATTGAAGATGATAAAGAGGGTAGGGAAGAGTAAGGACATAACAAAGGGGAAGATATAGAGAAGAAGTTAGAAGGAATTAACGCTGAAAAGAAGGTGAATAATTATATTCAAGATGTCAACAGTGCATATAAAGAAAAAGAGGTTGTACTACCTAAAGGCAGCCAGAGATCATTCAATAACAACTAATTAGATGCAAATGAGGTAAATAGGACACATCAACTAATAAGGGACAATCTTCAAGAACATCTTGGATATACACAAATTATGAGGGAAGATGATAATCAGAGAGAGAGAAATAAGGATGAAGATGAAAATCTTAATGGAAATATAGAATATATTGCTAAGGATGGAGATTTATCTCCTAGGCAGATAGAATGCCTGAAGAGTAGTGTTAAACGCAATCAAAGTATTTTTCCTCTATAGGTTCAAATAAGAAGCAATAGAGAGAAGTCCACAGATAGTTCTTAATGATTGAAAATCTTCTATTTTGGAATATAAGATCTATCAAGACTAAAAAGGCCTTTGATAGACTTATAAATCTTAATAAAGACACTGATATTCTTTATAGCTCTAATGGATCCATTTTAGGGTGAATTCGAGTTGGAACAATACAAAAGAAAACTTGGCTTTCAAAATGCTCACTGCAATTGCTTTGGAAAGATTGGGGTCTTTTGGGATGATGAATGGGAATCCTTATAGGTTAGTGACACTGGAAAACAAATTACATTTACTTTCAGGGTCAGTGGACAGGAGTTCATGAAGAGATGGATGCTCCTGGTACGTATGAGGAATAGATGTAAGTGCAGAATGTAAAAGACATGAGACTTAGCATGAAAAAACTCCTTGCTCAAGAGACAAACAATCACGACCTATTCAACAACATTTTCAAAAGCCCAATAATCCACTAAATGTAAAAGCAAAGTAGTCAAATACAAACCACTGTTTGTTTGCCCTACACTCTTTTCGTTTTCAACTTGCAATCAAGATAACAAGACTGAAGCAACTCCCCAAAACAATAGCATACAATATCATTAACCTAGATGAAACTAGACTTCTACCCAAAGGACTTCATAGCCACAGCACACCGAGAGTCCCACAACAATAAGAAAGAAATAAGCAAGAAATGATTAGCTTTCCTTTATAGATTAGGAAGTGATATTACAATAGTTAGAACTGAATATAACATCAAACCTAAAAGAAAACTATAGATGCCTTCTATCAGGTCTCTTTAAAGTTGATGTCGTATCTCTCAAGTGATGACAAAAGAGAATTTTTTCATGTAGTAAATTTGCAAATTTGTTTCCTTAAAAAGTTCACCTTTGTTTCTTACAAGAAGAGTCTTTTATACCCAGGGGTTATGTAAGAGACCACTGGTCTTTCAGTACAATGAAGGACAAGTCCCACCAATAATGGAAACTTTTCTAGTTGTAGTCCAACATAATATTTGCATTTGTGTTAACCTGATACTGACCTGGTCCTCATATTATATTAATAATTTGTTAGTCATCGAAATAATTATTTAACAGTATAAGATATCAGCAGTATATGCTCGTTGCAATGCTATGGAAAGGCTGGAATTGTGGGAAGAGTTGGAAAATATTGGTGTGAATACTCAAACTCTTGGCTTATTGGAAGAGACTTTAATGTGATATTAATAGAAGAAGAAAAGCAAGGAGGCCTGCCATTTACTACTGCTGAATCAGTGGATTTTGCAAATTGTATTCACAATATGCACTATTGGAATTAAAATTCATGGAAAGCTCTTACACATGGTGGAATGGGAATTGAAGATGATTGTATTTTTAAGAGGCTGGATAGAGTATTGGTAAACAAGGAATTTTTAGATATCCTTCCTTCAAGTGTAATTCATCATTTGGTAAGGCAAGGGTCAGATCATGCACCTTTGCATGTGCTGTGTAATTCGACAGAAGAACCTATTATGAAATCATTCAAGTTTCTTAACTAAATGTCATATGACCAAGAATGTAACAAAACAATATAAAAAATAAAATCAAGGTGTACTAACAGTGTAGGGAACAACCACTTGTCCCTCATTCTTCTCTCTCTGAGGTTGGAGTGGCAGAACAACCATCAATTTGCCTCTTGAGAAAACATAGCTTTACGAGATCTTAGAAGCGAAATGTAAAACTTATGAATGTAGTGGTACTAAACCAACATGTGTTCTCAACTTGAATATCTAAATTCAAACACACAAGTACAAAAAGCATAGTGATGAACAATCAAGCAATGTCTCTAACAAATGTCATAACAATTTTAAAAGAATACTTTTTCAGAGATCAGATGATGTAATCATCTGATAAACATGATTAGTCTAAAAAAAAGAGGCGGCACAAAGAGTTGAATTTATGAACCATGAACTCTACCAAAGCGTATGTCACAAAAGCAAAATTTGTAAGAATTCATGAGAAATTACTATCTCATGGATTCAAAGTAATCCTTCTGCAAATAGGGCAAGAATTATTAATCTTCAGCTACTTATTGATGCATTGATAATGGATTTCATGTCCACAATTAATTTTTCCTAGTTCTTCATTGTCGTCATAAGTGGCATGTACATACCGAAATAGTAAAGTATATAATTGAACAAGGTTGCAAACAAGATTAAAAGTAGAGGGAAGTTTCATGCTCCTTAACAAACATATGCTATAAGAGTCACTATAATATTTCATCTTAGTTGATTGATACTTTATCTGCTTCAAAAGTTGAGAAATAGCATTCTTCTTTAATCCAGTTCCTATGCCACCTATATGCTCTTAGAGTGATAACAAAGCCTAAAATACAAACCACCCATTATTTGACAAAATTACTCTATCATATCACATCTTCATGTGTTGTTTACCTCGTATGACATGTCCTCCTCACAAAAAATGCCACTATGTTGAGCATAGTCTTCTTAATCATCCTGTGACTTTAAACTCTCAGTAGCAATAATTGTGTGAATGGTATATATTAAAATAAATAGCATATCCAACATGTACGTCAAGATTACTTTTGACAACTAAGAAAATGAGAATAGACATATCCTGACATAGTAATTTGAGATACTCATGAGAGTGTAATATGGATCAGGGTAACAAGTGGAGATCATAGGTTACGTCTTCTTCATATCAGAATACTATTAAAGAAGTTAATGGTGAAATAAAATTGAAATCATACTAGATAAAGTATGTCGAATAATGACCTCAATAACAATAGGATTATCCCTCTAACCTAGCTCCCTTGATTCAATAGGATCAATGAGAAGAGCTAATTCGATAAGATCAATAAGAAGAGCTGATTCGATAGAATCAATGAGAAGAGCTGTTGGAGCATTCCATAAGTTTTGCGCTTGGAAAGAGCTTCTTGGATATCTTTCTAATGGTATGACTCCAGTGTTTGTGACACTACCTACGAAATCACTTACAGTATGAGAAGCTCCATCAAATTGTCTGCTCGAAGAAAATGAAGCTGTTGGAGCAGTATAGTGGCCATTGACAAAGTCACTCATAGCAGCAGTATAGTTGCTTGGTTTATTTAAGTCAAATAATCCATTTTACTCAGAATTATATCTCTCCATCCATATTTAAATAAGCTAAACAATAATCACTCAACAGACCTGAAATTGCACTGTAAAATGTAGTGTTAGTGTATATAAAACTTACTCAAACTCGACTTTGCAAATGAAATAAATCACATCTTATTCATATCATATTTTCACAAATATATAGAAGGAGCATGCTTTAATAGAAAAAAGAATTAAGATGGTCTAAAATATGTGACACCTATGCTTATAATATTGTTTGGTTAAAAAAAACCCTAAACCTGAAAAACTCTCTCCTCTCTCTGGCAATATGGCATGAATAGCAGTCATGACTACTTCGCTCTCTCCCCAAGCCTATGTCCATGGGAGAAACAAATGTCAATCCTTCTACAAGGCCTACATATGCTTTGGGGATCAGCGGGAACCAACAATCTAGTGATCGAGAAATCTCTCAAACTAGTCATTCTCCGACATAGAGAACCTACAGTGGTTTTTAACTCCAAAGATCTTGAAAGCTTTATCACAGAGGAGAATTTAAAATATGCTCTCACTGTCGAATTGCCAAAACTTCCAGCTCTATGAAAAATTTTGCATCAACAATTAGGTTGTAAGGGTGAACATAACATCGGATTATTAGAAAGTCGGCACATACTGTTGTGCTTCACTTTAAGGAAGATTATATTTCAAACTTTTCAAAAACTAGTAGGTTGATTAAGTTTGTGGTTCAATTCATTGATTAGTCACCGGCGAGAATACAAATATATGGCAAAAAGTCAAGTATGATTATTTATCGTATTATTGTAAGATTTGTAAATGTTAGGGGCATAGAGATTTGAATGTCAAGCTGTCATCAAGGGTCAAGTTGATGCCATGGTCAATGAAGCTAATAATAAGATAAAAGAATTTCAAGGCGATCTTCGTGATCATCTCAATGCTAAAAAATTTAATTTAGATAGGGTGGAAGTTAGTGAAAATGATGCTAATGGAACACTTAAAGAATTAGATGCAGAGGCAGGTAAGAGTGGTATTGAAGATAAAAAATTGGTGCGTCAAAGTGAAGAAAATTCTGGCCAGCGCCTGGGCAAAGTAGTGTTGCATGACTCTGCATTAAGGAATCAAATATTATCTATAATTCCTCAAACTGGCGAGTTTTCACAACAAGAAAAAGTCATATCTTCTCCTAGTCAACAAATTAGAAATTTAGCTGAACGTGTTGGATTCTAAGAGAACCTCGTTATGGTTTCAAATCGACAAATTAACCAATCTATAGATGCACAACTTGGGAAAAAAATTGAGGATTAAAAAAAAGAATGAAGTGTCCCATGATATTGTTGAAAAAATCAAGGATAAAAAATATGTTTGCACCTCCTTTTTTAGATAGCAAGTTAAGCCCAAAAGCTTCATAATTTGGGACTAAAAGTTAGATCTCAAAGAAGAATAAATTAAAGAATTTAGCGTGGGGAGATAATCAACCTGATGCCTATGCTATTGATTTGGGTGATGATTATTTTAATGAGAACAAGGAAGATACTATGTTGGACATATGTTTTGATAAAGTTGCTAGGAATGGAGAAATCTCACCTAAGTATCAAAGAAGTAGAAGTACCAAAAATAAAAAGAAAACACATGGAAGGCAGCACAGTTGGGATGGTTAAGTGATGGGGGATTTTATTCCAAGGCACCTACCTATGCGACTAACAAAGTAGAACCATAGAACAGTATCAATAGATTCGATCAAATTAACTAAATCCAGGAAGAAGTGATGACCTATCGAATATTGTTGGACAAACTTCAAGAAAAGAACAAAAGGGAAATACTTCTAATTGATTTAGATGGGCTATCTATCTTTTTTAATTCATACATTTGTAAAGAGAAGTTTAAGGTTGATAACTCAACTTTCTTCTTGGCTTTTACATTTTTACTTTATTTAAGTATCATAGAGTGTATTAACTCTGTGATGATCATAGAATACCTAGTTCTCTCTAGCTCTTATTTTCTTCATGCCCGTTATTAATTAATTAGTAGAGGTTCATTACCTCATTAGATTTGACAAGTTAAGGTCTAGCCCTCCTTGCTTGTAATTGTTCCTACTGAGGTTTTTTTTTATAAAAAGCTGCTAAATGCTATGTCTAATGGTATAAATTTATTTTAAAAACAATGTGACACCTATGAGTAAACTTAAACTTCTAGCACTTGCAATACACAAGGATGTAAGAGTAAGTTCGATGAACATTGGAGTTAACACAGATTCTAGAATAATTGTAAGACATTCTAAATTTCAATGTGACACAACCAAGAATCACCTAGTATCCTTTTTAATTCTGATACACTATAGCAGATAAAGGAGTTAGCAGCAATTACTTAACAAAAATACTTATCATATAACAATAATAAATATGATATTTATAACCCACACTTTGTAAAAATTTCAATAAAGACTTTAGAAACCCTAACAGCAATGACATTAACTCAACTACCGCTAAATGGTTTGTGGCAAAAAAAAAAATCTATTGCCACTAAATGTCTCTTTTACTGAAGTCATAAGCTAGGTATGTTTTTCAAAAAACAAAATTAATGAAGATCCTAGCTATTAAAAGTTATCAGTATGACATAACCTTCAAACTTCTTGCTTTACAGGAAACTAATAATCTAGCTAGTCATGGACACTCAGCAGAACATAATCTTGCTTTACAGGAAACTAATAAATTAACCTCAGCATCTGTAGTGTTTATAGTTAACTATTTTATATAGCTCAACTTGACAATTAAATCAATGTCATACAAATCTAGACAATCCTAGCTTGATAAGGAAAAACAAAACCCTTTTAACATTATTTACTATTGTTAAATTAAATCGGAAAGAAATTTGAAATAATAAAAGATAAATTCTAAAACCTCTATGAAGTAAATAAACAAAGACCTCTTTAACATAGATCTTCTTAAAAATAAAAATCTAGGAAAAAATTTAAGTTTTGCTAGTAGGATTGCCTATTTTTTCTAAAGGGTAGAACTTTAAACTAAAAAGAATAAAATGGCATGCCTAGATTGTCACTGACTACCAACTTGAGAAAAAATAATTTCAAACACTAATATCCACTTTAAACATAAAAGAATTTGT
The DNA here is from genome assembly GCA_000787875.1 of Solanum virginianum. Lineage (NCBI taxonomy): Eukaryota > Viridiplantae > Streptophyta > Magnoliopsida > Solanales > Solanaceae > Solanum > Solanum virginianum. The sequence goes on from DF362986.1 coordinate 26,083, forward strand.
GAAAACATTAAAACACAATCTATGAAAATGTTCACAAGAAAATTATTTGTCAAATATGAATCTGCCACCACATTTGTCTTTCCAGGATGATACAAAATAGTCAGATCATAATCTTTAAGTCCAACAACTCGTTGTTGCCTCAGATTTAGATCCCTTTGCTTGAAGATGTATTACAAACTCTTGTGATTAGCATAGACTTGACAGGGCTTACCATAAAGGTAGTGACGCCATATCTTGAGAGGAAATATGATTGCAGCCAACTCTAAATCATGCATTAGATATTTCTTCTCATGAATCTTTAGCAGTCGAGAAGCATAAGCCACAACTTTACCATTTTGTATTAAGATACATCCCAAACTGATTTTAGACATATCATAATAAAAATTGTGAAACCACCCTCTGCCATAGGTAGGGTCAAAATAATAGTTGTAGTCAATGCAGTCTTTAATTTCTGGAAACTCTCTTCACATCCATTTGACCACTGAAAAATCACACCTTTCTGAGTTAAACGTGTCAATGGAGTGGCTATCTTTGAGAAACCCTCCACAAACTGTCTGTAATATCCAGCTATTTCTAAGAAACTACATATATCTGTAGTAGTATTAGGTCAAGGTCAATCTCGAATAGCTTCTACCTTTCTTGGACCGACTTGAATCCCATCTCGTGACACTACGTGTCCTAAAGAGGAAACTATTCCCAACCAAAACTCACATTTTGAGAACTTAGCATAAAGCTTCTGTTCCCTAAGTGTCTGCAATACAACTCTCAAATGATGTTCATGCTCAGCCTCATCTCGAGAGTAGGCCGAAGTATCATCAACGAATACGATCACAAACTGGTCAAGGTATGGCTTGAATACCCTATTCATGAGGTCCATAAATGTTGTAGGGGCATTAGTCAATCCAAAAGACATCACCAAAAATTCAAAGTGCCTATACATAGTTCAAAAGGTTGTCTTTGAGATATCTTCAGTCTTTATTCTCAGCTGATGATAACCTGATCTCAAATCAATTTTGGAAAAGTGAGTAGCGCTCTACATCTGATCGAATAGATCATCAATACGAGGCAATGTGCATTTGTTCTTGATTGTTGCCTTATTCAGCTGCTTGTAGTCGATACACATTCTTATCGTGTAATCTTTCTTTTTTAACAAATAACACTGGCGGCACCCCAAGGCAACAACTACGCCTGATGAACCACTTATCAAGTAGCTCTTGGAGTTGGACCTTCAATTTTCTCAACTTAGCTAGAGCCACACGATATGGAAGAATAGAGATAGGTTGAGTTTCTGGCACTAAATCAATACTAAACTTAATTGCTCTCATCGGAGGTAGCCCAGGTAAGTCTTCTAGAAGCACATCAACAAATCTCGCACAACTAGAACGCTATCGACAGTAACATTAATCAAAGCATCCATGATCAATCAATCAGCATGCATTTACATAAGATTTTATCTTTCCCCGTGTTAGTGGAGTCATGCCTTTCCATACTAAAGATGTTCTCTAGGGAAATTAAAATGTACTAGTTTAGCATAACAATCAAGCATCCTCGTGCCAAAGGAGTCATGCCTTTCCATACTAAAGATGGTTCTCCATGGAAATTAAAATGTACCAAGTTAGCATAACAATCAACCAAAGCATAATATGATGCTAACCAATCCATTCCCATAATTACATCAAAGTCAGTTAATGACAACTCTAACAGAGAAACTGCACAAATATAACATAATCCCTATATACTTTATCCACGAATAAAGTCTCCCTTACTGGAGTCATAACCATATATAGCATATTAAGAGTCTGAACTCATCGTTCTAAATATATAGCAAAAGACGGGGATACATACGAATACGTAGAACTAGGATCAATAAAAGCATATGCCTTGTGAGAATTAATAGTAATCTTACCTGTGACTATAGCATTAGATCCCTTGACAGCCTATCTAGCCTAACAAATAATTTCAGTGGTCCACCTGCTCCTTGAGCAACCTATGCACCTTGTTGAACCTATCCATGAGCACCTTGTGGAGCGGTTCTAGTTAGCTAAATCTAAGCTTGAGAATCTGCCACTTTCCTTTGCACCTCGGTAGTAGCTTGACTAGTACCAGAATCTCCCTTAGGACAAAATTTAGCAATAGAGCCTCTTCATAACAAGTAACATAAGGACCACCCATACCAAAGCAGCGATCACTATTCCTACCCTGATTAGGCACCAATGCCTCTAAGACATTTAATAATATCATCACAACATATGTAGGTAAAGCAACAGTAGCTACAATAGTTGGCATTGTTTATGAAGTATCTTGAACAACTTGTTCCTGCACCTGCTCTGGGGTAACAGCTCGGGCCTGTCCCCCATTCATAACTTCTAATTGAGGAGTAGCGGGTGCCCTAGTCCGAGCCCTAGTAGGATCAGTCCTGCCCTAACTACCACCAACGGTAGTACCATGTCCCCCCACCACATCCAATAACTGCATTAGATCAAACGGCAAAGGACGAGCTACACTTCTTAGCCATTTGCGAAAATTATTCAAAAGTTAAACTTGATTCAACTCAACACGCGAGTAAGGAATCAAGAATAGGATATATCCTAAATGTTTAGTCGCCTCAAGGTCATAAGTATGGGTGCCTAGATACTATGAACAAGACTCTACCAAACACTACTCCATGACTCGGGACCTAATGCCTAGGCTCTAATACCAACTTTGTCACATCCCAAGATATCCCCTAGATGTGACTGGCACCCATCAATACCATCTGTCCGGAGAACCAAACATCTATACATGCATCTAAATTATCAAAGCACAAAGATACAACATGTCCAACACCAAACCTCATCACTACTCATAAAAATGGAATAACTATCAAACCAAAATCATATATCAAGTTATGAAAGAATAAGGTCACTTAACATAATATCTCTAGCCCAAATCCCATAATAAGACCATGGAGCATCTGATAGAGTGATATGAGTTTAACTGTTAGATATACAAACCCTAAGGAAAAAAAGAAAAAACAAAAACTATAATAGATGGAGCTAAAATAGTAGCCTCCACAAATAATATGAAGGCTTACCTCAGCAATAGAGTCAAAGGAAACAAACTTGTCAGCCATAAGTTTCACTCTCTACAACAGTATCTGCATTGACATGCAAGTAAGGAATGAACTATATATAAATATAACCCAGTAACATCCTCGACTCGCTACTTTAATACCCCTAGAATAAGAGATAAATTACATGTGCACAACAGATATGCATAAATAAGATACACAAGAATATATTTCATAATTAATAAGCTTAATTAGGTTAAACAAATATTCAAAGGGTCACTACATATCTCAATTCAATCCACACTCAAAACTTGTCATAAACGGCAGTGAAGGAAATCAACCCATCACCCTGACAAGTCCATGACAACATGTATAATGCTTAAAAAGTATACTACGACAGCATGTACAAAGCCCCTAACATATTACGGCAGCATAAGTATGCCCCTAACATATCACGATAGCTATGTATGCCCTTAGTAACCACATCATAGTAATAAGGAAGGGTATCCCGTATCACACCACATGTGTCTTATAACAACATTTGATATTCTTCTCGAAATAGCATATGTAGGGCTGATTAAATAACATCAACTCTGTCAAGCACTTGCTAGTCCCAACACATACACCAGACAGAAAAATATATTTTTTCCAAAGCTTATTTGAAAAGCAAGCACTAAAGTTTAAAGTCTCACTTACTGTATAAATGACAAGTTTCACAATGTTGCACGTGTTGAACACCCACCAAAATAGCTCCCACTTTCCTCAATCCATGAAAAATATTGATTAAAGATATTAATTATGTTAGTTAGGTCAAGCCCAATATCCCAAACTTTTAAGCTTAGAGCTAAACCTTAATATCTCACCTTAGACCATGCGTTAACAATAACAACTATCTCCACAACATAATGAGTGAATAAACTTCCTAATAGGATAGCTATACATTCTGAAAGAGACCAATAGTATATAGAACAATTATTGATGAAAGAAAAATTCGACAGCAACTAAAGGTTTCACCCGTTCATAGTCAAAACCCCTTCACTGGACAAACCTTCTAACTTATAGAGAATTTGAAAATTTTAACATCTACAACTTGTTCCAATTAATAAATTTGTGCACCCATAATGCCTAAGACAGTAACACCTTGAGAAATTAAAAAGGGAAAACAAACTATGGAACAATGGCCCCAAAGCTCTAACTTTGCATCTTTATTTATTGATTTCTCCTACTGTCACGACCCAAACCTAGGGCCTAGATGTGACACAGTGTATGGGAACCCAAGAGTCCCCAAACAAGCCTCAAGATACCAAAACTTGCATCATAGGTTCGGAAGCATAGTCAACAATCAACATATAGTTCTAAGGGACGGGAAAGAAGGACTCACGCTATGGGGCATCATGGGGAAAGGGTCAACATGAGTTCACATAACACATAGCACAAAAATACTAAGGGACGGGTACATAGGACTCACGCTATGGGGCATCATGGGGAAAGGGTCAACATGAGTTCACATAACACATAGCACAAAAATACTAAGGGACGGGTACATAGGACTCACGCTATGGAGGCAATTCGGGTATTAGGATCTTTCCATCAACATGAGAGCAAGTCACATAGCGGTACTTAAAGATAACTACATATATAACATAGACTTATCTATAACACATAACATATAGTGTGAAGAGGTTTACAAGGTGTCCAATAATGCCTCTACATAGATTGTTCGGGGGCCAAGACATACCCTGGGCTCACCCTCAAATACATAAGAAGAAGTAGTAACATAGGTAGATAGATGGTGATGCATCCTTAAAAGATAGGACTCACCACTACAAGTAAATTCGGAATCTAAGATAAACATCAAACGATGAATGGTCAAAGTCCTCGATCCCTACATAGTAAAATCATGTAGGCAAAAGTATGTGTTAGTACGTTTGAGTGTACTAAGTATGCAGGGTGCGATGTATGTAACTTACCAAAACCTCCATATCAACATTAAATGACAAGGCACATAATATCGAAAGAGTTGAATATCAATAACTCCCTCTTCGAATCAAAAACATATGCTAGGCACATAGTTCAAGAAAAGGGAGAGGGCCCTTAGAGATAGCCCTACTGCCCCCAATCCATCGATGCTAAGTCATCATCCCAAATGTATATATATATACATACATACTTTCAAACGATGTAAATCATTTCTGAAATCATTTCAATGCATTCTGAGGCTTAAAGGCCAAAACATAATTTCATATTCTATATACTCATGCATAGGAATACTCCATTCATATACAAAATGGTGCAAGAACTCAAAATGCTCAAAGAGCCAAAATTAAAGATATATATGTGATCACAATATTGCCATAACCAACATTTATCAAAACTCATATCATAAAACATAATTGGGATTAACCTATAACATAATTTCTCAAAATGATCCATTTATATGAATGTATATGCTATGAACAATGAGAGAATGGCATGAGTAATTAGGATTCAATCAAAAATCAATAATATAATATAAAATTCAATCGAAAACATAATTAAATCCATATTTAAATTCATATTGTAATCACCCATGCATTTAGAAGTCTTAATAAAATAAATTTGGGTCTCCTTGATTGAAAGGAAGTCAAGGATCAACCCACATACCTTAGCTAAGATGAAGAAACCCCTAAGAATTTTGAAGAAGAGCTGTGTTCCCAAGCTCAAATGTTGAAATCTAGGAAAGAATGGAAGCTTGAAAGTGGGTCTTGGAATCTAAACTTGTTCTTGAGTTTCCTTGAAATTAGGATTGGGGTCTTGGTGGAGGCTCTTAAGAGAATTGAGGATGTATTTGAGATGAGAGTAATGATTTTGATCCTTAGTAATAATATTTATGTCTTTTAGGAAGGTTAAGATAGCATTTGGAAGTCTAAAAATGTCATTAGAATAATTAAAATTTACCAAAATACCATCAGTGATTGGATGGAAAATTTGGCAAAATGTCATCTCATTGGAGACTTTACTAGCCATGTGGTACTCCATAGGTCATGTTGAGTGCTTGTGTGAAGTGTCTTAGTGAAAAAAATGAAAGTTGAGAAACTTGGAAAAAATTAACGTCTCGTCACTCTGACGGACTACTTCATGGACCGTGTGGCATTACATGGACCGTGTACTGGTCCGTCCCACCTCACTTAGACAAATATAAATGTTGCAGGCCACTACACATCCAAGTGCAACGGGCCTTCCCACTCCACACGGCCCGTCAACAGTGCCCGTGGCACTACCCTTAGCCACATTTTACCCAATTTCCAACAAGCTCCTTTGGCACACCTTGTGGCCATCCCCACGGTCAGTAGCGAGCCACACGGCCCATACCACTGGCCATGTCACCTTCCTCAGGCCTAAATATGGCCTTCTCCAAATCGAGCTGCACCAAACGGCCCGTCAAAGGCCACACAGGCCGTCAAACAGTCCTTGTGACAACACTGCACGGGAGGGCCTCACAGAAACTATCACAACTCCTTTAGCTGACCTCGAAATAAGGTGAAACCAAGTGTGTTGTGAAGCTAACTCAAAGGGCTTTCAGTTTTCATATCATGGACCACCCAGTTCCAAATGTTCTAAGAGTTATTCTAGTTTAAAGTTGACCCTTCTACTGATACTTGTGTCTAACTTAGCCAACGGAAAATCCTTTGAACTTGGCTTGACGTAGGGGGCCATGACAGCCTTAAATAACATAAATAATCTTGAAAATCTAAGTCCTTATAACTACAACCAGCCCACAAACTACCAGTCATCACCTCTATTAAATTCCGAAAAATTACTATAAAAGAGATGAGAATAGGTCGAATCTATCTAACTAGAGAAATATTTGTATAATTACAATTTCTCTTATCTTCTTGTAATATCTACTATATTTACAATACATAAAAACGTTACCCAACAATGTGTACTTGAATTCTAAGCAAACAAGAGCATAAAACATCTAGAAGGTTCAATACCTGTAATTTATCGTCCAAACAATGGTATCAAGCTGTCTATGGACTCCTCCCACATATCGCTAGTGTTGCATGCTTTCTTCCAACCAAAAGGGAACAAAAGAGAAGAAAGAAAAAGTATCCCTAATATTTTTTTTGGTTCTATTGAAGCACCACAATGCAGGGAAAAATAAGGTTTTCTAGCAGCTTTTTGTCTGTCGTTGCAGCACAGCAGAGAAAAGAAACAATAGGGTTGTTGCTTCTTTTTAATTCTTTTAATAAAAATTATGAGAGGTTAAAATTACCAATTAATCCATTATTAAAAAAAAGTTATTACATTAATACTCCAATAATTTATAAAAGTTGACTCTCAAATTTAAAAATGATTTGTCATAAATAGTAGGGGAAAAGATGGTGATAATTTCATGTTTTTCGTTTGAAGACCCTTTGCTAGTATATTTATATGTAGGATATAGTTTTCTGAAGACTTGTTAACATGAAATTGACTACAAAAGAACAATGTAGTTGTCAAAATTTAGTACATTATAGTCTTACTTTTATAGGAACTTAATAAGCTACCCTTAACATCTACAATGTTTATAGTTAACTTTATTTTATAGGTCAACTTGACAATTAAATCAAGTTCTTGCAAATCTAGAAAGTCCTAGTTGGTTAGGAGGGAGAAAAATTAATGAAATTATCTACTCTTGTTAAATTAAACAGGGAAGAGCATATCAATAGTACAACTTGATTAAAATTTAACTAATAAAATATAACTCCTAATATTCTCGTGAAGGGAAAGGAAAAAAGACCTCTTTACCATAACTATTATTGGTGAAATAAAATAAGGAAAAGATTAAGTTTTATATGTAGGACTACCAATCTTCTAAAGCATAGAATTTTTCAGCATATATCCTTTAACTTTGTTGAAATTTACTTTTAATAACTACAATAATCTTTAGCAAAATAAGTTGCTTACCTTTAGGATCAATTTAATTTTCAATTTCTATAAAGTTGTTTTAGTTTGTTGAGACAATTTAGAGTATTCAATTATGTAAATTTTTATGGTAAGGGACATGGTGCAAAATCTCCGTCGCACTGGGGGAGGGGGCTCAAGCATAGCTAGTGGCACAAGAGCCAACTCAGCATCTGCTTTTGCCATTTGAAGTGCTCATATGCTTAAGAAGAATATGGAGAGACAATTTTTAGTTAATACTTTCAATCCTTTTTAGTTGCATCATCGTTTACAAAACCAAGAATGGCATCAAGAGCGTCAATATTTTACAGAATGTGTAATTTCATCTAAAAGGCAATTTTCAATCCATTTTTAACCATGTCTAATTTTAATGGGCAGGAATACTGTAAGAATTGAATAGTGTTGGAAAAAAATACAATTAATGAAGGCAGAAAGCTATTGAATAGAGTTGAAGATGAAATGAACTAAGCTAAGATAATTCAAATAGACAATGAATTCTTAATGTCATGACCTGATTTCTCGAGTCTTGATGCCATCTACTATGAACCACCAGTAGGTAAGGAACCAAGGCTTGTCGTTAATTTGTTATGTTTTTCAAAAGATTGTAATCCCTCATTTCAATTTATTTATCATAACTTGATTGTATATAGAGTCTAGGAATGCAGATAAGATTTTTAAATTTTGTGAGTTTAACTTAAGTATGAAACTCACATACTCAATAGTTTAGGTAGGAAACTCAAAAAAAGAGAATAATTCAGATGTATTTTTTATACTTTTCTCCTTTTTAACTCTGGAAAAATATATTCACTGGCAAACGGATTCTTCTGAAAATACGTGTTAAAAATGAATGATTAAAATAGGAATAAATAATATTAGGTACGTACTTAATTGAGCAAATATTTTCTCAACAAATGAACTATTGTAGACTTTAAAGGGAAAAATGAGTGCATCCACTACTGAAAAATTGCTATTGTTTCATTAAAATTTTCCACAAAAAAATTGTTCAGTGGATACTTCCAACAAATATTTTGATTGAATTAGATAGAAAGAATAGTAGTATTTCACACGTATAAATTAGGAAGCTTATCATTATTTCAGCGTGAATATGCTTCTCAGCATGCGTTTTGCCAGAAAGCTATTACGGAGGGAAATTGGTGAAAAATCATATTTTATAACAAAAATTTCTCACCAACTCACGATAGTAAAAGCTTTTGTTTCTAGTAGTACTCTCTCCAAACTAATCAATAAAAAAAGTATATACTAAAAAAAGTTGGTACAATTCAAGAGGAGTCTTGGCATAACTAGTAAATTATTTCTATGTGATCAAAAGGCTAGGGGTTCGGCTGTGTAAATAGTCTTTTACAAAAAAGACAAGGTAAAGTTGCACAATGAGCCTTTTGGTCGGGTCCTTCTCTGAATCCCATACATAACAGAAGTTTAATGCATAGGGTTGTTCCTTTTAATTAGTTGGTTCAATAAGTAAGTTTGATGGAGCAATCAAATAACCTAAGTTTGAATTGAAACACAAGTCATTATACCGAACACTTCTATGTTAGGCCCATGAAAAAGGGTCACTTTTCAACTAAGCGTTTGAGATGAATAAAAAGTTAGAAATCACTAGCGTTGATTATTAGCATTATTAATAAATATAAAATGAACTCACAATATTGATTCATGACACATCATCATCTTCAACTATCAAGAAGATTGGCAGAGAAACTAAAGCAATTGCAAGTCCCATAAGCTAATAATATTACTAGTACTTTGTCAGAAATCAAAATCTAAATCTCAAAGGTCACAGCAACTACTTTAGTTCATACTAAAATGAAAAAAGTGAAAAATGACATTTTTTTAATCCAAAAGTTGATAAAAATGACTGGTTTGATGACTAACTGAAAGAAAGAAAAGATGCCAAACTGAAAATGTAGTGTATTTTCATCATAGTTTATCATTTGGATAATTCTTGTCCACCATCTTGATTTATAGAAGTTGACACTTAAATTTAAAAACATTTTTCATAAATAGTAGGGGATAAGATGGTTATAATTTCACATGTTTTGTTTGAAGACCCTTTGCTAGTAAAATTTGTCAGTAGGATATAGTTTCAATCATTTTGAAGACTTTTAACATGAAATTAACTAAAATAGAATAATTTACTTGTCAAAATTTTGTACATTATAATCTTGCTTTTATAGGAACTTAATAAGCTACCCTTAACATCTACAATGTTCATAGTTAACTTTATTTTATAGGTCAACTTGACAATTAAATCAAGCTCTTGCAAATCTAGAAAGTCCTAGTTGGTTAGGAGGGAGAAAATTAATGAAATTACCTGCTCTTGTTAAATTAAATAGGGAAGAACATATCAACAACAAATCTGGATTAAAATTTAACCAATACAAGATAACTCCCAATATCCTTGTGAAGGGAAAGAAAAAAAGATCTATTTACCATAGCTATTATTGGTCAAATAAATTTAGGAAAAGATTAAGTTCTATATGTAGGACCGCCTATCTTCTAAAGCATAGAACTATTTAGCATAGATCCTTTAACATTGTTGAAATTTACTTTTAGCAACTATAATAATCTTTAGCAAAACAGGTTGCTTACCTTTAGGATCAATTTAATTTTCAATTTCTATTTAGTTGTTTTAGTTTTTTGAGATAATTTAGAGTATTCAACTATGTAAATTTTTATGGTAAGGGACGTGCTACAAAATTGTCATAATCCAAGTCTAGAGCCTAAACGTGACATGGCGAATGGAAAGCCCGAAGATAATCCAAACAAGCCTCTTAGCATATCGTGTACATATCCTTAGTTGCGGAAGTAAATTAAACAAACACAAGAGTCAAATAAATGAAAGGGGAAAGGGACTAAGGGAAAACCATTCATAATAATAATAGAGTAAGAAGTGTCAAGATTCAATGACACAATCAAATCATGACATAATATCTAACGACGCCTCTAACATAGAATGGAGCAAGGGCCAAGACACTTTCCGGGCTCACCCTTATTTGATAAGTATCCAACATAAGAACAAGAATCTATAAAGCATGAATGAGGATAGATATCGCCCTCGGAATTGAGGACTCCCCAACTAGCTTCTTTATAAGCACTAACTAGCTACGTGGAGGATGTTGATAGGAGCTTCGATTCCTACACGTTAATATCATGTAGCCGTAGAGTATGCATTATATTACGTTTGAATGTACTAAGTATGTGAGATGCAATGCAACAAGAACCATAAGCCATAATAACGAGATGTTTAATCATAGTCAATGAACATAAGCTCAATATGCTATGTGTAATCAATGTGTAAGATGAAACATACTTAAGAATAATGGTACTTGCATATCTTGTTTAACACCATAAAGTAATATGAATAGATCATCCAACTACCTTGTACTAGAGGGTGAGGGATATAGCATAGGTCATAACCCCTTCTAGTAGGTAATGGGTGGTACATAAGGGTAGAGGAGTAGCATAGGTCATATAACCCCTACATATAAGCATGAGATAATGAATAGTACATGTTCAAATCATGCAAAATGCAAGAGTATGGATCATAAAATAGTGAAATCAATGCATCTTAAAGTCATGTAAATCATTCCACTAACATCATGGTAAAACCCCCTCATGGGTAACTTGTAAATCATATCAAAACTTCACAATAGTTTATAGACTACATAGCTTGAATCATGTATAGTCTCAATAAAGATTAATTCATAGTATAAACTTAAAATAGATATTTATGCATAGTCAATAATATTTGATAAAACCCCAATATATTTCATGCTCATATTTTATAATAATAAATATCCTTAAGTAATACATCATGAAATCATGCAATTTTCATAAAATAGGAAGGTTTGACTACACGGGTGAAAGGACTCAATGGATGAAACCCATATACCTTAAACTTGGGTATTCTTGATGTAGTCTTGAAGGAGACTTGAAGCTTGAATAGAGTTCTTGAGATCCAGAGTTAAGCTTAGGACATTTGAATTTGGATGAAATATTTGGTTAAGTGTTAGAGAGGGTTTTGAGAGGGTCTTGAGTGATATAGAGTCTAAAAATAGCTAAGTATAGGTATTTTCATGCATAACTGGGCATGGCTATGACCCCAAGGCCCTTGGACCAAAATAAAAAACTAAGGAAAAAAATGTACATCTCCGCGCGTCTGGCGCGTCGCACCTAGGGCACGGATTGTCTCTGGAAATCGTAAATTTACGAAAATTATTTTTCGCTAAGGATCCTCTAAAATTGGGGTTATACCCATATTCCACTCAATTTTGCCCCCTGATCATGAATATGAAGTCAGATTTTTTATATCACGCACAAATTTTGAGACATATGAAAATTATGATAATGGGCATTTTTTAGACACATTTTGGCGCATTTTTTAGGCATTTCTATTAGAACCTGCATTTCGTGCATTAGAACAGTTACGAAAATTTGGGACCAAAGTAGTATTATTAGAAAGTTTAGGACCAAAGTAAAAATTTTAAAAGTTGGTTCTTGAAGATAAGGTGGGACCCACTTGATTGATGTTGAGTTATAATTGGACCAAGTGTGGTACATTTGGCAAAAATTTGGGACCAAAGTGGTACTATTAGAAAGTTTAGGGCCAAAGTAAAAATTTTAAAAGTTGGTTCTTGAAGATAAGGTAGGACCCACTTGATTGGTGTTGAGTTATAATTGGACCAAGTGTGATACACTTGGCAAGTCTTGTATAAGATATATATATATATATATATATATATATATATATATATATATATATATATATATATATATATATATATATAAATTTTAAAAGTTGGTTCTTAAATATAAGGTAGGACCCACTTGATTGGTGTTGAGTTATAATTGGACCAAGTGTGGTACACTTGGCAAGTCTTGTATAAGATATTTATATAGAGATAGATAGATAGATACAAGATATTCTTATCATTTCCCATACTTAGCTAAAAACAAGAACAAGTTAA
>DF362985.1:6488-26704 GCA_000787875.1 Solanum virginianum
ATCGATCCATTTGTCATAGAGAGTTCGCGTAAATAACTATTTTTTTCTTTCTTGTGAAATCATGTTCTTATTAATTAGTCTGTCTCAAAAAATTGTTGAGATATTTTAATATTTGAATTAGTTTTAATTTATCATAACTTCTCATTTTTATCATTAATGAAAAGTTTTGATAGTCATACAAATGTTATGACATAGTTTAAATCGTAACTTTCAAAAGTTTTATAGCAATAGGATAAATTTTAGGAATAACGCATGAGTACCTCATAAACTATGATTGAAATTTTTAGAAATATACTTTAACTTAATTAGGATCGTATTACACCCCACACTTTTGTGTTGATATGACACTTATCGTGATTGCACCTTATTAAAATTCTCATGACAACTTGTCTTTTTATAATTAGTTAGCACACATAATTAGTAACACACTATATATATATATGCATTGCTTTCTTTGTAAAATATTTATTTTTCTCAAACATTTTATTAGTTTTCTTTTTTTCATTAAATTTCTTATTTTTTTTTACTTTTAATATTCTTTAAAAATTACATGTATTTTTTTAAAAAAATAAAATTTTGAAAGGTGTTCTTTTATTTTAACTTTTTATTTGATTTTATTCACTTATTTTGATATCAGTTTAGAATTAAGTTATTTTAAATACAATATATTTGAAATTTAATCAAAATGAAAGGCAAAGAAAATAAAAAGAATAAATAGAATTAATAGAAAAAATTGAAATAACAATGAACGAAAGTTTAAAATAGAAGATTTTTTCTAAAAGAATTATGTGTATTAACTTAGTTTAAATATAAGAAAAGAAGAAGATTTCTTTTAAAAAACGAAATTTTTAATAGAAAAAAGCGATCATAATTTAGGATTACTTATGCTTTATCCCTAAATTTATAGTATACTTAATTTTAAAAAACAATTTTTTTTTGAGAAAAGAAATTTGTATCGAATCATATAGGACTGGACATAAATTATCGATAATCGAGTTACCAAATCGAACCAAAATTGTTGAATATTTAGTATTCGGTAATTCGATATTTGGTATTGTATTCGAGAGTAAAATTTTAGAATTATGGTATTTGGGTGTGGGATTAGCCTGGTAAGAGATGTTAGTACCATTTGGTATTCAATATTTTTTGGATAAAGAATTATTTACTTAATGAACGTCATTTATCAACATGTTTATTACTCATTAGTACTAGTCCAAAGAGAAATATAAAGACTACTAAACATAAATAATCTAAATATATATGTCATTTAGTTGTGTCAATTTGCATTTTTTTATATCTTTGTACTTATTGATCTTTAATTGTTATATTTTGTCTTCACATGAGAAAATAGAAATAATTGGCACAATAGTATTAACTTTGAAAGACAATCGGCTAGAATAATTTCAATATAGTATTACCAAATACCATGCCGAGCTGAAGTTTGATTTATAGATTACTGAATTACGGAATAATAAATTTAAAAATTCGGTATTTGATATCTACCTTTAACTATCAATTAGCGAATTATCAAACTCAAAATTTAAAAATTCGAAACCAAATACCGAACATCCACACCTATCAAATCAAACGATATATATGACATATATAAAGTACTCATGAAAAATATTAAGTATAAAACCTTTTATTAGTCAACTAAAACAGATCGTGATCCTTCGTTGGACTAATTTAATATGTTATATCTATGATATTTTTCAAATTTTAAGATATCAAATTTGATGATTAATAAAATAAATATCATATAAAAATCATTCACCTGTAAAACACGTTGTGTAGTTATCATATGATATTATTATATATTTATTATCCTATTATTTTTAAGGATATATTTTAGAACGTGTGTACCACTACTCACGTTGGGTTTATTTAGTGTGGAAAAAAATAATTTTTGTTCTTCCTTGTTTGATTAGTTACATATTTAGAAAAAAGAAATATTTTCTTTATAAAATTATTTTTTTTTAAATGAGGAAAATTTCTAGGAATAAAAATTGGCTACTAGCATTTCCTTAACAACTATAGCCAATGAAACCATTTATGTATAAAAAGAAAAATAGAATGATATTAGAATAATATATGTTATTATATCCCTTTTAGAAAAAAAATCACTATATCTTTTTCATATATTTAAACTATTTTATTCTCGCTTTTCATATCTTGTTATTCATCAAAGCCGCTCCTATTATGTCAACGGATATCTATTTTGAATTTTATCTCTCTTAATATGTCCACACATTTGTCGTAACATCATTATTTTTATGAATTTCATCTTCTGAATGTGAAAGTTCTTCATTGGCCAACATTTGTCTCATACAACAAAGTATCTAACCACAACTTTGTAGAACTTGCATTTTATTTTGGTGGCATCTTCTTATTATCAGACAAGACTTCGGATGTGAGCCTCCATTTTTTGTACAACTTGCACTAACACGGACAC
Organism: Solanum virginianum; assembly: GCA_000787875.1. Taxonomy (NCBI): domain Eukaryota; kingdom Viridiplantae; phylum Streptophyta; class Magnoliopsida; order Solanales; family Solanaceae; genus Solanum; species Solanum virginianum. The sequence goes on from DF362985.1 coordinate 8,941, forward strand.
GGTGGATGATATCCTCGTCAATCTTTCCATTTCAAGATCTGAGTTATTCATTAAGTGCAAACATATGAGTTCTAAGACATCTTAACATCACGATAGTAAAAATTCAGTTGCATGTGATTTAAAAATCTATGGGTTCAACAGATTTAAATTTTTTGATTTATTTATATATATAAAAGACATATATAAAGTAATTGTCGAAAAATAAAATATGAAACCTTTTATTAGTCAAGTAAAACAACAGACCACAAAAACCCTTATTAAATTCCTAGTACAACATGTTATATCTAAGATCTCAAATGAGATATGAACTAAATAAATATATCATGCATTTAAAAATCTTAGCATTTCCAATACAGCTCATCTCTAGATGTAATAATTATTTATTTTTGTAGCCTATGCCTATGTAAGTGTGTATATTGTGTTAGTATAAGGACACATTCAATATTTTGGAACATAATCTTTGAGAGCTCAATTGAAATGGCAACATCAAGAATTGTGTCTAGAAAGATGATTAAGCCTTCCTCCCCAACTCCTCCTTCACTTAGATGTCACAATCTCTCTTTGATGGATTACACAAATGCTCCTCAATACATCCCAATGGCCTTCTTCTACTCTATGCCTCAAAATTGTAACATAACTCAAATATCAGACATTCTTGAAAATTCTCTTTCAAAAGTATTAACCTCTTATTATCCCTTTGCGGGACAAATCAAGGATAATAACACCTACGTCGATTGTAACGACGAAGGTGCTGAGTATTTAAATGTTGGAATCAGTTGTCCAATGTCTGAAATCCTCAACCACCCTTACCATGATGTTGTTGATATAGTCTTCCCACAAGATTTGCCTTGGAGTGATCCCATGAACCGAACTCCACTAGTCATCCAATTAAGCCATTTTGATTGTGGTGGAATAGCAGTCAGTGTATGTCTTTCACACAAGATTGCTGATGCCTACAGTTTATTCAGATTTCTTAATGATTGGGCTTCTACTGCTCGTGGTGATGAACTGGATTTCAAACCATCTCCTCAGTTTGATGGAGCTTCCTTCTCCCCACTTATGAATGACAATCCTCCAACTATACCAAAAATTATTGCTGTAACTGTTGATAAACCACAAGGACACCTATCAAGAATGTACAACTTCTCATCCTCTAGTTTGGAAACACTCAAGGCCCATATTGTTGCAACAAGTTCAGGGGTTGTACACAATCCAACTCGCGTTGAAGTTCTCTCAGCACTTATTCATAAATGTGGAGTGGTTGTTTCAATGGAGAAAACGCGCGTTTTCAAACCAACTGTACTGGTCCATGCAGTGAATGTACGCCCACCAATTCCACCCAACACAATAGGTAATGCGGTTTCTCTCTTTGGTGCAATGACACTAACAGAAGATAACATAACTCTACCCAACTTTGTTGCTCAATTACAAATGGCTAAACAACAATTTCGAGACGAGATAAAAGGTATGACTACAAATCAGGTCGCTGCATATACACTTGCAAAATATAACCAGGGTCCAGACCTACAAGGGCGAAATATATTTGATTTTTATTATTGCAGTAGCTATTGTCATTTTGGGTCATACACGATTGATTTTGGATGGGGTAAGCCCATACGAGTGACCCCAGCCAAAAATCCAATGAAAAACTACGTCATTTTTATCGATGATTCAAGTGGAGATGGGATAAATGTACTCATCACTTTGCCAGAAGATGATATGTTAATGTTTCAGAGCAACAAAGAGCTCCTACAGTTTGCTTCTCCACTTGCTCAATAACTCAAAATCCATCTTATTGCCAAGATACTATATGTGTGTGATCTTCATATTCTTTGTGTGCTATTTATTTTGAGAATGTTTTACAAATTGTTTTGTTTTTTTTTCAATTAAATCTTTCTTGGAGTTTGATTTGGCTTGGAGTACCCCTACAATGTAATATTTTCTTTTTAAGTAACCATTTGTAATGACACCACTAATAATTTCATTAGGCCCGACTTGTCTTTTACGGTGTTTAGAAACATTTTGAGGGCGACGCAATAGAAAATAGTTGATTTTCTCATATTATTTCATGTGTGTTACGCTTTGGATTTTTCAAGTGCCACGACTCTAGGCCGATTTTCCCCCAAAAACTTTACAGAACCATTCGAAACGACACCTCTAAAGATTCCAGCAATCTTAGCCTGCTTTTTATAGTATTTACGAGCATTTTAGGGGCGACACAATAGGAATAGTCAAGTTTCTCTTTTTTTTCATATGCGTTAGCCAATCAATTTTTCAAGTGCAGAGGCTCTGAGCCATTTTTTTCAGCATGCCCAACCAGCTTTTTATGACATTTAGGAGCATTTTGAGGGTGATACAACATAAATTAGGCTAATTTCTCATTTATTTCATACGTGTTAATTCACAAATTTTTCACATGCTGGGGCTCTGAGATGTTCTTTTGCAGAAGCTTTACGTACGTAACCATCTGTAATGATACCGCTAATAATCCCATTTGGTCTGTCCTGCTTTATAGGAGATTTAGGAGTATTTTAGGGGTGATGCAACATGACTTAGGTGATTTTCTTTTCTTTTTTTCCGTGAGTGTTAACTAATGGATTTTTCAAGTGCTAAGATTCCAGACTAATTTTTCAGTGAAAATATTATAGAACCATCAGTAACTTCTAATAATTCCAGTAGCCCCAACTTCTACTGCATTTAAGAGCATTTTTTTCATGTGTGTTAGCCCATAGATTTTTCTGGTGTCGAGGCTCCAGGCTAATCTTTTCATGAAAATTTTACAAAACCATCCATAACAACACTGCTAATAATTCCAATAGGTTCGGCCTGCTTTTTACGAACCTTTAGGAGCAATTAAGAGGCGATGCAAAAACTTTACGAAACCATCTGTAATGATACCGCTAATAATTCCAGTAGGCCCAACCTACTTTCTACGGTATTTAGGAGTACTTTCAGGGCGATGGAATAGGAATTAGATAATTTTCTCATTTTTTCATGTATGTTAGCCCAAAGATTTTCAAATGTCGAAGCTTTAAGCCGATTTTTTCAACAAAAATTTTGCAAAACTATTCGAGATCATGACGCCTCTAATAATTCCAGTAGGTTCAACTTGCTTTTTATTGCATTTACGAGCATTTTAGGGACGATGTCATAGGAATTAGGCGATTTTCTTATTTTGTTCATGTGTGATAACCACGAATTTTTCAAGTGTCGGGGCTCTGGGCAGATTTTTCTACAAAAACTTTATGAAACCATCTATAACGATACCACTAATAATTTCAATAAACTTGGCCTTCTTTTATGACTTTTAGGAGCATGTTAGGGGTGACATAACAAGAATTAGGCGATTTTATCATATTTTTGTGTTTGTTAGCCCACAATTTTTTTTAGGTAAAGGGGCTTTAGGCTAGTTTTTGTGTGAAAATTTTAGGAGTCAGTAATGGTTTTTGAGTGTCGGTCATGCCTAGATACCCTCCTAGAGTATAACATTCTAGGAAGCATGATCTGAAAAACAACACGTAAACGCACGAGTTAGAAAAGATTATACAAAGTTAAACTTGAAGCACATAATAGAATTGTTGCTTCCCTAGCACACACAAGTGTACATGATCAACCAAAGTAATAGAGTGACTCTTTTCAGAAGCCAAATGTCGAACCTAAAAGACTTGTCAATTAATTATTTACTTAGTTATACTAATTCTAATTATTTATTTAAGGGGTGAACAATTAAACACGAGAAGAGATTTTTCTACACAATCAATGAATGAACTGATCTAAGATTATGATTTAGCTAATAATCATGTTTAGCCTCAATTTCATCAAATTATTTGATTATCTAGTTGCTGATTCACAGAGTTAAAATAACCTAAACAGGGTTGCACGCCTCTGCCGACCTACCGTTATTGACTGCCTAACTATATCGTTGAGCGGGGATAAACACATCAATAAAAGTGCTTTAACATTATCTTCTTGTATTATGAACCAAGCGAGGTGTAAGGGTAGTTGTCATGGGTCTCCTTTACATTATCGATCTAATTTCCTAGTCGAACAAGCTCCTTATACTACTGTGTTCTATTCATTCCAACATCTCTCAAATCCAGAATAAACAACAAGTTTACTCCCTAGTTGGCCAGACTTAAAAGTATAGATAAAAGTAATATAGGAACAACTAATAATATGATAAATTAATATTTTGAATTAATAATGACTGAACAATCATCTTATTAGATACTATAATCTTAGAACGAGAAGTTTAACTCCACATGGATAACAATCATCTTATTAGATATTATAATCTTAGAACGAGAAGTTTAACTCCACATGGATATGAAAAAATTACCACAAATCATTCAAAGATAAATGTAAGGATAAATATTATTAGAGAAAGAAAAGATGAAAACAAAATTCTCTGGCCTCCACGACGGCTTCTATCTCTTTCTAGGTCAAAATTTATGTAAAACCTAATTTTATGAAATATTTATAAGTGTAGAAAAAAATTCCAAATAAAATAATTGAATCCAAAATAATTTGGAAAACCCAAATCCGAAAGAAAATTAGACAGCTTCCTGCGAAACAGTACGCCGTCTTCAACAATGTCTGCTCGTCCATGATGCCACGTGTCACAGGCGTCCATTGCAATTAAAATTGAAATTGAAATCTGCCGCAATGCATATGTATAATAATATATATTATTATAATCATTGAATTTTTTCTATAATTCTGTCTTTTTAATTCATTTGAGCTTCAATTTTTTTTATTTTCATGCCAATTCAATCCTACAAATAAAATACACAATTTAACACAATCCATAAAATTTATGCCTAAAAAGAATAAATAAAAATATTAAATATAAGATAAATAATAATTAAAAATATATATTTTTGGCCTAACATCAAGAATATCAAAAGAATGTCAACACTTCCTTATGTGATGTAACCTCCTTATTATGGATGTGACGTGCTTCACATCAATAATAAAGACTTTACTAGACACGACTTCATAGATTGGATGACAGGTCATAGGCCCCTTTCGTAGATCAGTTTGATATTTGGAATAATTTTTTTCAATTTCAAGACTGGGGTTCTATGAACCCTTTTTTTACACCTCGTGGAAGAAATTACAGGTTGACTTAACTCCAAATTTTATATTTTTACCAAATATTAGGGGCTACCACGAGGCTGATCATCTACAAACCCCTAGAACAATCTAGGGGTCGCAGAAGACCCTTCTTGGTCACTAACAGTGACACCGTTCTTAGAAGTCCTCTGTGATTTTTAAGGACATACAACTTACAAGGTAGAATAATTCAAGGGGTGTTACACTCAAACTCCACAACTTCATCAACAAGATTTGTGCCTATATTAATGGTAAAAAGTTTGATACAATTTTCTTGAATTTTGTGTGATTCATTATTTAATGTTTTTATAATTGTAGTGTAAAAACAATGTTTTTTTAATAATAATTAAAAAGAAAATAAAAAAGAGATATCATATCTTACATGATTCTAATGTGGTGTTAATGTGACAGTGATATAGCGCTAAAGAGCAAAGTGTGTAATGCACTTTCCCTTGTGAGACTGATATTGTAGTATTAGGGTGAGATTTAATTCACTTCAAAGTTATTAAGATAGCTAAATGCCGCTGAGTTAAAGTACTAAAGTAAATTTTGCTTTCAAGTGCAGAAAAGATTTGATATCTACATATATGTATATGTATACATGTATGATATTGTAAATAATATATCGATTCTCTAGACGTGCATCCAATTAACCTATAGTCTTTCAACTTTAAAGATACCAATAATCAGATGAGCAATTAAAAAAAAAGGGTTTACTTTAACCAATATATAATATTAACATATTGTAGCAACTAGCAAGTAACATGTCACCACGTTAGCAAAGTCAAAGTTTCAAATTGTGGGTTTTTTATTTTAGAATATGATTTCAAATGCTGATTAATAAAACTGTGTTCTAAATAATTTTAATAAATTTGTTTACATATTTTATAATTTTGTCTATAACACTGCTTGAATAAAAGTGAATTAGTATCTTGATTTTTACCTTGCCCTAGATATGTTGATAGTGCATAAAAAATTCTTATACTAACAGTGTATATAACTTAAGCTCAAGTTTAATATATTTTTTTGATTTCCCAAGGTATTTCCATAGCCGGCAACCATGAGACTAATCCTCCATTCCAACTGTCAGCGCACTAAGCGGCAGGGACTGGCCACAGAATTTTTTCCTACTAAACTCAAGTTTAATATTATCATCTGTACTAACGATGTATATAACTGAAACTTGAGTTTAGTGCCAAGTTTAGCACTAATCTTTCTATTTAAATACAATCACCTATCAAAAATACATTCATTGACTATTGAAAATGCAAACTAAAACAGGTTGGCCGATCCCGCAAATATTGTTACATATTATTCCATCACAACATAGAATTGTTTATTTTGTGTATAATAATAGAATCCCAAAAATGTGACTATACTATTAACATTTTGAAACAGATGTTGAAATTTATATTCACTTAATTGTTCTTGTTAATCAAATAGTATTATTTATATGGGCTGCATTCCAAATAGAGCCAACCACATCAAGAATTAATACTCCATATACCAAAGTTTGTTGAAGAAATGTCTTCTTCTAATTTAAACCATAGCCAAAACAATGGAATTATTGAAGAAGACGTTGTTGTGGTGATGGTACCTTTTCTATTACATGGACATCTCAATACACTCCTCAATGTCTCTAGACTTGTTTCTTCCTACAATTTACCAATCTATTATGTTTCCTATACTCACATGATTAACCAAGTTAAAGGCCGCGTTCATGGTTGGGATCCTCTTACCATTTCCAACATTCATTTTCATGAATTCCCAAATCCTACACCCCGCGATCATCACTATTCTTCAAGTGAATCTTCACCTGAATTTGAGTGTCAAAAATTCATGATATCCCTCCTTGAACAATCCCTTATGTTGCGCGACCCTGTGTGTGCATTCTTAAAAGAGGTTTCTAGAACAACTCGTAGGGTGGTGGTCGTTTATGACTCTTTGATGGCTAGTGTTGTTCAAGACGTTGTTTCTATATCAAATGCGGAGGCTTATTGTTATCATGCCTCTTCTGCTTTTATGATAAGTTCCATGTATTTGGAAGATGAACTAATACGACTCCATCTACCCTCCTTCATTGGCAAATTTGTCGCGAAACTTCTACTCCCTAGTGGATTTGAATTTCAAAATAATCTTCCCTCCTATAAAAGTAGTTTCATACCTGAGTTCATGGACTATATTATAATGCAGTACTTGCATAACAATTTTTGCTCTGGAAACCTCTACAACACATGCAAGGCGTTTGAGGGACCTTATCTTGATGCTCTTGCAAGGTTCAATAGGTTACTAGGAAAAGGCTCCAAGCAATGGGCTATTGGTCCATTGCATCCAATCGCGAGCAGGACAATTAATGATGATGATGATCAAAACAACATGATCAATCGTCATGAGTGTTTGAAATGGCTAGACAAACAAGCACCAAACTCAGTAATATTAGTGTCATTTGGAACAACAACTTCCTTATCGACTGAGCAAATCAAAGAGCTCGCGATAGGGTTGGAAAAGAGTCAACACAAGTTCATTTGGGTAGTGAGTGATGTGTTGTTAGAAGAAGGCGAACAAGTCCAAGTTCCCAAAGGTTACGAAGAGAGAGTACAAGGAAGAGGTTTTGTGGTGAAGGATTGGGCACCCCAATTGGAAATCCTGGGGCACTCAGCAACAGGAGGATTCCTGAGTCACTGTGGATGGAACTCTGTCTTGGAATGTGCTACCATAGGAGTTCCATTAGCCACATGGCCTATGGTTTTTGACCATCCAAGGATTGCAGCGCTCATCACAAAGGTGCTCAAAATTGGCATCGTTGTGAAGGATTGGGAACGACGTGATGAGTTAATTATATCCACAACTATTGAGAACGCAATAAGAAAATTGATGGATTCACCAGAAGGAAATGAAGTGAGGAAGAATATGGTAGAATTGAGTAAAAAGGTTAAACAATCCATTACTTGTGGTGGTGATTCTGAGAGAGATATGGATTCTTTTATAACTCACATTACTAGATCCTAGTTTTTTTTTTTTCTGTAATATAACCAATTATGTGTGATTTGTTTTTGCTACATGACCAAATTTGATTTGTAATATAAAATGAAAAGAACAAAGAAAGTCTTCAAAGGAAAAAAATTGAAATAATAAAGCAATTCAATTCCAAAAGTTCTGTACCAAAGATAAATATCTATAATCTTGCAAGTAAGCATATATAATTTGCTATCATTCGCAGGTGCTTTGATTAATCTGTCCGCTTCTATGCAATAACTGGCAAATCTTAAAAGGTCAAATGTGTTTCTTTTAAGTTTTAACATCACTAGAAGTATAATTATAACAAGTATTTCAAAATACATATACGAAAAGAAAATGATATAGACACTCCCTTTTTTGTTGGTAAAAGAAGAAATATTATATTACTGAATAATATGCATCAGTACAGAATATGTGCAGATACACTGCTATTATAATTTTGGGGAGTGGGGAGGGAGTGGAAAAGTTACAAAAACTATTTGTTGTCAGCATTGTGCTACTAACGAGCCTGGTGTTAGGACTGATAGGAATCAGGTGTCATGCGGAAGCTAGCAAAGCAACCTCGAAACACCATGAGTATAAAGATAAACGAGAAACATACCATAAAGAGACACAAATATTTAACGTGGTTCGATCAATCGACCTACATCCACAAGAGCATATGACAGATCTACTATAGAAAAGAGAGTACACAATATCGAGAAAAATAACATCACCAATTCACTCGGAATACAAAGAGGTTCACACTTCTGTCTCACAATTTCTCCTCCTACATACAACTTTCAAGTTCTTATGGCTACATCATGAATACTACCAAGTTAGAAAGAATGAGCCTCTATTTATATAGTCATAAACCTTTTCCTATTAGGAAAAGAATTCATCAAATATGGAGGAATTTTGTTTTTCAATTATGGAGAAATTCTGTTTTCCTTTTCCTAAAAGGAAAAACTCCAATTATGGTTAGAAACTCAGGAAAATTACCCCACAAATGTCCTTCTTAGCCTGAATTTCTGATAAAATAAATTTGTTCCACCTTTTTCGCACAATGTTCATCAAGTTGAATCTCCTCTGTAAAATCTCTTTTGCAAATTCCATGTCTCATCACAAAGAACCTCTCCAGAAAAAGTTTCTCCAATAATTTTTTTATTATTGTCGAATATATTGCGTCTAGAATTAAGTCTGCCAAGATGAACACTTGTTCTTAGCCTCATTTTGATATATTGATGCATTTGGATGAGCACTTATATATTGATACATTTCTTCTTCTCCATCCGATGTGGGATGAGTTTGTAGTGCTTAACAATTCTCCCCTCAAACCAAAACCACATAATTCGTAACCTCCCCTTCAGGGATAATACATTTAATCTGCTAACCACCTTGCACCACCACTATCAACCAGTGGGGCACGCCGTTTGACCACCACTTTGCCAATAGGACTTTCGACACAAGACATCTCTGCAGATCTCTGGTCCTGTTGTCACACCTAGAACTTCTCATAAGACACAGTCCACTAGTTCGATATACCAGTACTTAGGTTTTGATACCACTTGTTAGGACCGATAGGAATCGGGTATCATGAAGAAGATAGCAAAACTATCTCGAAACACCATGAGTATGAAGATAAACAAGAAACATATCATAAAGAGACACAAATATTTAATGTGGTTATTTGTGAGAAAGGTGATAAATTGCGTTATAAATTCTTCCTCCTATATTTATATATACATATTTGTAGTGTTGAGCTTTCTACATTAAAATCTTTGTTAGATTCTGGCTCCTAGTTTTATATTAGAAGAGCTTGCTGAATTCTGAGGAATACATTCATACCGGGTGAAATATCATTAAGGACAATGTCTTTTGACATGCCTCAAGCTACATGAATTTCTTACAAGTGTTCATGAAGTGTCTGTATTCATGATGAAGTGTTTGTGTTCGTGTTTGTGATGATAAAGTGTTTTCCATAACAATTTCCAACGATGAATGGCAATGAAAGAATGCAACATGAATGAGTACTCAACTTTGATCCAAGTTGCATCAAGTGGGAAGATTATTTCATGAATATTCACCTCCCTTGTAGCTGTGAAACACATATTCTAAGGGATTATTTTTTTTAAGATTTATGTACTAATTGATTAATTAGTTTTCCTTCCTTTATCATAGTATTTAAGAATGATCTCGCCTGATTTCTGTTTCAAAATCTATAAAATGCTTCCGGCCGTTGTTCGACGTCATTAAGTCTACTGGAACTTTTAATGGGCTCGTTACTATTTGCAATAAAACATTTTGAAAAAGTAGAAGATGTCCTCCCTTGTTTCCTTTATGTATAAAAATATAATAACATTAATTTCATAGAATAAATTATGTCTAATGAAAAATTGGTTAACAAACTTAATTACGAGCCTGGTTAATACACATAATCAATGACATAATAGAATTCAAGAAGAAAAATAAAGATGCAATTACATGAAAAATTAGAAAGAAGTAAAAGCAATAATTTTTGGCGTATGTACCACAAATTATAGTAAATTACAGTTGAAAAATTAAAAAACACCAACAATAATTTTCAAAGTTACGCATATTTCAACCCCAAAGATTGAAACTTTTCTTTGGTTATGTTGTCAATTGATTTGGCCATATCCTCGGTCAAAAGATTCTTCCAGTCTCCAATTTTTCCTTTACGAAAAAATGCACTATTATTAACTTTTAACCAAGGTTTAGGGTTACGCAACCCACTCTTATTCACCTCTAAGTTGCTCAATTTTTCAAATTCACAAATTGCCACTATTTTTTCAGGTAAAAATTGATCTTCTTCCTCTTTAGAAAATGGCTTTCCCATGAACTCTGCCAATTTCTTCACATAACACAACGTATCGCCCTTTAGGTCTTCGTATCGTATAAAGAAAATTCCTTCCATTCTATCATTACTTGCTTTCTTGTACTCGGATACATGGTCCCAATAAGGCCCATAAGCGGATTTCCCTTCAATGAACCACTTGACTTCTTGTTCGAGTGAAATAGGGTTGTTGTCAACTTCAGGGTTGTTTTCTTGAAGCCTTTGCCTGTAGTCAGAGGTGTGTTAGAATTCGCTCATGAAAATATCACCTGCTTAATTCAGTTTATCTAAAAGTTTTGATGATTTAGACGAAATATATAACTCAAAAATGACTCATGAAAAACCTTATAAAAAAATACCACTAAAACGACTTTGTTTTAGATTGTCATGTTATATGTAATCATAATCAAGAAAAAAAAAACAAGTATTATTTAGTTGAATTGAGCGGATCTTAGAGCAAGTAGACTTTGATTTGTCCAAATTCAGTCTAACCTACTCATTTAACATCCTTACCTGTAATGCCATGTTGAAACAAATGTGTCTTTTGGTTCCCTACATAGGTAAATGATCTTGCATTTGGACTCTAATATAGATTGTGGCAAGCAAGTGTAAGGAAGATGTGTCCCCAACAATGGGAACTTGGAATCATCAAGAGAAGTAAAATTGGTGTCACAATCAATTTCTAAAGTTGGTATACATTCATGAGAAACTTTTGTGAGTAAAGGGTTTGTGGAGTCATCATAATGATGTCTTGTCATAATTGAAAAGACCAAAGATTTAAGCCAAGTTGTGCCTGTTTTTGGAAGACCACAAAGGAAAATATTGGAGGGTTGAGCCTTGAAGTTTTCTTCCATATATAAAATTGATTCCAAAAGGATTAAAGGAAACCAAAAGCCTTTGTATTGATAGTGATGAGTATAATTAAATTCTTGGGAGGCTTCTCTTTTGGGGAGGGATGAAATTATCTCTTTGTATTTCATGTTCATTGACATCTTCTTCTTTTTTCTTTTTTTGGTGAAGAAATTTACAACTAGATAGGACAGAACAACTCCAATGTTAGGTATATATATACATAGAAAAATTGATAAAAATATTCAAGAATCAATTCGATTTACTCATTATTCTTTAATTATAGTCACTCAAAATATCTTAATTATGATCCATCGCTATAGTTTGGGTAATTATGTTTAGCAACTATAGTTATATTAGCGTTTGTATAATTCCCGCAGCATTTGTATACGTTTGTATAATTAGCTATACAATTCGCAAATTTTGTATAGCATTTGTATATTTCGCAATACAATCCGTGCATAATGTTTGTATAGTTCGCTGTATAGTTCACAGTGTTTGTATATTTTACTATACAATTTGATTTGCACACACTTTTGTATAATCGTGCGAATTATTAAAAAAAACTCAAACTGTAATTACAGCTAGATGTTTGTTGCGAGACATAATTAATTCAAACTATAATTATGTTAGCTAATTAACTAGTATATATATACTTATTCGCATAATTTTTCCTTATATTTATTGTTCTAATGAGATTAACGTGGTAGCATTGTTTAGTTTTTAGTCATTGGCGTGTAGAACATGTTCTCTAATTTTATATGATATAAGAGAAAATATATACTCTCAAATTAAATGAAGTAGTGCTCTTCACGTCTTTTTGGAATATTAAATAACATTATTAACTCTCAAAATAATTAATCACATGAAGGAAAGTTTAGTTAGTAGTTCAAACGTGTCTTTAACAATCTAATTTTGACATTATAGATGAGGATTTGATTCTTCACTTTAGTGTTTTTTTTTTAGTTTGGTGTAGTTTATCATCAAACATTCTTCTCTTTCTTCCTAGGGAGTTGTGAGTCATGTGACTACTCAAGAGCGAAGTCAGGGAGCACAAAAGAGTAGATAGATAGATAGATAGAAAGATAAATAGATAGATAGATAGATAGAAGGAAGATTACGCTATATTCAAAATATCTTGCAACAACTATTCCATTTGTTACAGCAAATAAGAAATTTGTTGCAACATATGACTAACTTGTTAGATACAACTTCAAATTCTTTCATAGTCTCTATAACATGAATTCAACAGGTAACTCATCTATTGCAAGAGGTAAGTCAGCTATTACAACAGATGTCCTATTTATTGTATTCGATAGATTACTTAACTATTGCAACAGATGACCTACCTGTCGCAAATAATACAATATATATGTGTGTAAGTTTGGATTGGAAAATGTAACATTCAACCTAGAAAAACACCTTAAACAACAACTATTAACACCTCTAATTAATTTTGAATTTGTGTACAATTTTTTTTTATATAATACCTTTTTACATATTAGTATATACTTATTTTTCCAGACTAGGATAAGAAGTATTATCTTATATTTTTGTCCGAAATCAAATCCATCAACTTATAAAAATGTAACATAACATAATAGTAACAATAAGTTGAAATAGACAACTAAATTTAAAATACAAACACCTTGAAGAATTGTACAACTAACATTCTCTTTTTCTTTTTTAAGGAAAACCAAAACAACACTCAAGATATGAACATCACACACACACACTAGCTTGGAAAAATAGCTTTAGTTTTAGCTAGTTTATTCCAATTGGAGAAGCAAATTCCAAGAGCTCTTGGTTACTCTCAAATATTAACATATCAGTTTCAGTCAAAGTGATTAGTACATTTATGCCATCTCCATTTGGTTCATCCATGAAAAGTAAGTGGTTCTTCAATGGATTTTTTGCTAGGGTTACTCTTATGGGGCTACCCCATCCAAAATCAATCTTATATAATCCAACATTGCACAAGCTAGTGCAATAATAAGTATCAAATATGTCCCTCTTTATTAAGTCTATACCCTCTTTAATTTTTTCGAGTGCATGTGAGGCTAGTTGATTTGTATTCATATCCTTCATGTCATCGCAAAGTTGTTGTTTAGCCTTTTGTAGTCGAGCCACAAAGTTTGGCAACTCTATCTCATCTTCAGTCATTGTTACTACGCCAAAGTGACAACAAGCATTTCCAATTGTGTTTTGTGGAATTGGTGGGCGTAAATTCATGACATGGGTCAACAGGGTTGGTTTAAACGCGCCTGAATTTTTTGCCATTGACACAGCCACTCCACATTTATGAACAAGTGCTGTGGCAACTTCAACGCGAGATGGATTATGTACTTGTGAATTTTTTGCAATAATATCCTTGAGTTTGAGCAAGCTAGAGGATGAGAAATTGTATATTCTTGACACGCATCGTTGGGGTTCAGGTATAACCCTAGGCATAGTTGGAGGATTATCTATTAGTGGGAAGAATGAAGCTCCATTAAACTGAGGAGATGGTTTGAAATTCAATTCATGATATTGTGTTGTATTAGCCCAATCCATAAGGAACTTACAAAGGCTATACCCATCTGCAATCTTGTGTGATAAACATACGCTGATTGCTACTCCACCACAATCGAAATAGCTTAATTGAACCACTAGTAGACTTGAGTTCAATGAATTACTCCAAGGCAAATCTTGTGGGAAGACTATATCAATAGCATCATTGTACGGATTGTTGAGGATCTCAGACATTGGACAATTGACTCGAACATTCAAATACTGAGCACCTTCGTTGCAATCGACATAGGTGTTATCATCCTTGATTTGTCCGACAAAGGGACAGTAAGAGGATAATACTTTTGAAAGGGAATTTTCAAGAATGTCTGATATTTGATTTATGCTATTATAATTTTCAGGTTTAGAGTAGAAAAGGGCGATTGGAGAATATAGAGAAATAGCTATGTAATCTCTAAAAGAGAGATTGTGAGAAGATGAGGTTGGGGAAGAGGGCTTAATGATTTTTCTTGAAAGAATTGTTGATGAGGCCATCTTTAGCTCTATGTTTTAATTTGAGTTTGGGTGTGCAATTTATAGGTCCACATTCACATTTATATATTGTAGAAAAAAGATTCTTTTTTAAAAAATTAATTTCTATTAAGGAGGAAATGACGTGCGTGCAGCTTCTTCTATTAAGTATTTAATTTGGGATAAGAGAATCAAACCATATTCACATTAATGCTGCTAATTAATTTTAATAAAATATTTACATGTGGTTCATTTAAAAGACCATAACATTCAAAGTAAATAATACTGACCAACACCATAGGTAATTAGATAAGGAGTATACGATACTAGAGCTGGCAAATGTATTATTGTGGCGTCGTTTTGACAAAGCACACAAGAATTTGAAGAGAAAGATTGATATGGCTATATGTCTATCTGAACTCTACAAATCTCACTTGCTTTTCTATGGAAGGTATGCCAATGCATGTATATATATATTCTCTTTTTCAATTTTCTAGAAAAGTTCTTAAATTATTTTCTATTTGGTTGGTTGAAGTGTTCATAGAAGTATATATTTGTCAAGAAAAAGAAAAATGATTAATTTTTTCCCAGAAGGATAAGAGAAAATAGATTTCATAAGTAACATTCAAAGCTCAATCTCTTTTCCCCACCATAAAATGCCCCTAGTACCGCTGATATCACGTAGGAGACGTGTGTCTACTTGTTCAACTTTATACAAGTTTAAGTGTCTACTTGTATAAATTCTAAATCGAAGGATACATAAATGGCAGCTACATGTTTATTTATTATATCGCTTATAAAATATATTTATTATGCTTGTGGGGCTTGACACTTTTGAGCTGAGGGTCTTCCGAAAATAGTCTCTCTATCTCTATGAGATAATGATAAGGTCTGCATACATTTTACCCTCCTAAGACCCCACTTATGAAATTTCAATGGATATGTTATTGTTGTTATAAAATATATTTACTTCTAAACTTATATTCTAATTTTTTTTCACTTTTTATTTTAAAATTAGCTTTGATGATGCTAATACTGAGAAGTTGAGAATAGCAACGAAAGAATGCAACATGAATGATGTACTCATCAAATGGGAAGATTAATTCATGAATACTCACCTCCCTGGAGCTGTGAAACACATATTCTAAGGGAAAATTTCATTTGTTCTTCTTCCTTGAGCAATGTTCCAAAGTTCTTGGTGATGTTGTCAATTGATTTTGCCACAGAGTCAGGAGTGTACATCGATTGATTCGATTTGATTTGATGTATTATTAGTTTTTGATGGTTAAATACGGTGAATCAATGATCAAATTACTAAGATTTTTTTATCAGATTTTCATTCTTAATAGTTTGAATTTGATTTAACTAATAAAAACTATTCCTAAAATAATTATATGACCTCTCCAATAATTTAGCAAGATAAGACAATAAAGAATAACTATGTGTTCATCAAAAAGAAAGTAGTTAATCAATACTTCATCTAATAATTATCCGATACTTGTTAATTCATTATCAAATCAATCGATATTTTATAGGTTGACTAGTGAATTAATTAATTTAAAACTCAATATCCAATAAATCAAGTTATTAAGTGAAATTATCTGTCCGATCCGTTCGAGAAGTAACCCTACTTCTTCACACCCCACTATAATCTTAATTATTTAATATTGAAATGTTAATATTTTCTTTTTCCCATAGTTGGTGGATCTCTAATTCCCAATTGTAAAATTTCCTTGATTCACTCTTCATCTATGCCCTTCAACCAATTTTACTTCTTCCCATTTGCTTCTCATGCTTACACCCCCACCCCATGGGGACCATAATGGCACCTAAAAATTTTCTTGGTGATTTTGTGGGATGGCATCAATCATTCATTTCTTTTGGCAATTTTCTTAATTGGGTATGTAAAAAAATCTTGAAATTCTATAGATCTTGGATTGGTGTTTCTTTCTATTACAAATTGCAATCTTTTTTCAAGAAATTGTGAATTTGTTGTGTTCTAGAGGTAGCCATTTGACGTCAGTGGGGAAGCTAGGATTTTTAATTTATGAATTTAAAACTTTGGTTTGGTAATTTTGGAGTTTTGATATTTTGTGGTATGGTAATTAAATTGGTAATCATAGTTTATTGAACTTCGACTTATATATACTCATATAATAGAGAATTATGGCTTCGGGCTTTTTTCAAAATATGTTTTAGTTATATCATATTGACACCTTACACGTGTAGAAATGTATATTCAACAGAAAGTACAAGCAACTCTCTTTGTTAATCAATTACACAAAAAAAGGACATTTCAATCGATATATATAGAGTAATCAAAGTTAGATTTGCTGGAGATTCTTCTCAAATCGTCAAAGTTTCAACGTCTAAACATTTAGTTTTGTACTAATACTAGGTCGTATAGTTGTTAGTATTATGTAATATATGAGTTAGTTATGTAACTATATACTTCATACGGTATTTCGGTATCTTATTTATAACCGAATACCCAAAAAAATTTATAATGTATCCCATATGCCATACCAAATACCATAATACCGAACACCAGTATCAAAAATTTCAATTTGAAATGGTAATTAGTAAGTCCTATACGATGCTCACCTTTAAAAGATATTAGATTCGAACTTGTAGCTTTAAGGATGGCTCGGCCCTTGTTTGATGCGTTGTCAGACTCTTCAGAAATGTCGACAGTTGTGTGCTGGATCCGCCAAAAATAGTGTTCTTTTTTAAGGATCCGACATGGGTGTGACAACATTTTTTGAGAGTCTGAGCAACTTAGGCTTTAGCATCATATTTGAAGGTTAAAAGTTTAAACTTGTGCAATGATTGAAGAAAAATCGAATCTTGATTAATTTAGTGATGTCCCATTGTGGGATTACTAGTACAATAGTTATGTCTTGAGAGGTTGCAAATTCTTAAAAAATCGAT
>DF362985.1:37537-67918 GCA_000787875.1 Solanum virginianum
CCAATTTGAATATTGAATAAAAAAAAAGATATGAACTAACATTCAAATCAAGGGAATAGTTATTATTGACCTTCTTACTCAAACTTTATTTATCATATAGTATAATTTTATTTTATTTTGTTAAAGAAAACTTTGTCTCATCTCTTATATTTTATTCTAAAATAATTTATGTAAAACAGAATTTGTTGAATAAAAAAAATTTTTTATTATTTTTTTGTTTTGTTTTGTGTGGCTAGTACTTGCAACTCTGATGAGATTGTAAAAAAGTGGCCAATAAGAAAACACAGGCGGTTATTAGAGAGAGAGAGTGGAGTAGGAGTCACTTGTTCTAGTGGTTTCTTTTTCTATTTTTTTAAAATTATTTGATATTAAATAATAATTAAAATCGATTAATTCAAATTCATATCGCATACGATTTAATTTGAAAAAAATTCTCTCAATCAAAAAGTTTTTTATATACAAAACTCAAATCTAAAATTTTTAATCACAAAAAATAGCTTCATCCATTACGCATATCATTCAATGATGATTCCTTTTTATTTTGTTGAACTATTCAGATTTATGTCGAAAAATTTTAGTGACTTCATGCAAAATGACTCAACACCAATTTTCTTGTATAAAATATTTTTGATTTGATTTGTTTTCAAATTTTTATAAAAATAAAAAGAATTATTTGACTAGGCATGAAAAAAATTTATTTTAATTTATGCAATATTATTGGACTATGTATGAACTTTTTTAAAAAACATATTCAATGACTATTCTTATAGATATTATTTTTGTTGAATCAACGAGAATAAAAAAATATATAGTGATTATTTTTAATATCTTAATGAAATTTTTTTTCTCACCATTTACTTTTCTAATGAGCTGATTCGATAAAAGGAGATGAAAAAGCTATGTCTTATTGCACTAATTTCTCATTGATTCACAATAGAAAAACTCTCTATTTATAGCGATAAAATACAATTCTGTTTTAATCATGCTAACATAAAATACAAACTTTTTTTTAGATAAAGAATACCTAGGAAAGGAAGATCAAAAAGTGTCTTTGCCATACCCACAAGAAGAAATATACAATAGGAATTAAAAAAAACACAAATTCTTTTGGACCCCTCTTGTTGGTATGCTTCTATTTTTACAAATAGAAAATAAATAAATAAATAAATATATATATATATATATACACACACATGCTTTGACAATAAGGATTTGATTTTTTTTAAGCTTCTTTCTACTCTTTAGTCTCTTTGTTTATGAGGGAAACTTGGTTTGTTTCAAGAAGATCCTTAAACTAAGGTAAAATTAGCATGTTTTTTTCTTGTTATTTTTTGGGATAATTTCTCGTATGGCTACTGAACTAACAGTTATCTAAGAAAGTTAAATTTCTTCTTGATTCTTCGAAGAAAATAACTTTTTAAGATAATATATATAAACAAGTTAAATGATCATTATTCAAAATCAACTTTTTTTCCTTCAAAATTACAATTTAATCTTGAAAAAATAGGGTATTTTATTTTTAAAAAAAGAAATACTTTGAACCCTCTTGTTGGTAGCTTCTATATTTTTAATAGAATAGGATAATTATATAGCTATATATATACATTCTTTGACAACAAAGATTTGATCTTTTTAGCTTCTTTCCACTTTTTAGCCTCTTTGCTTCTGAAAAAAAGAAGTTTTTTTTTTCAAGAAAATCTTAAAGTGAGGTAAAACATGTAGTTTTCTTGTTTGTTTTTTTTTTTTTTTGTTTCTCAAATCTACAAATCTAATCTTGAAAAAAAAATTCTTTTTTTGAAAATTACTTTGGATACTTTTGTTGGAAACTTTTCACTCTAAAAATTTGATCTTTTTAGTTGTTGTTTTTCAAGAAAATCCTTAAAACTTTGGTAATACATATATAGTTTCTTGATTATTATTTGCCCCCCTCAAAGTTTTTTTTTTTTTTTTTGATAAACAACAACCATATAATCTTGAAACAAATTGGATATTTTCAAAATGATGAATTTTTTTTAATTTTATTTTTTATCAGGGAAAATCAAGAATGGTATGAAAATTAGTTATTTGCATGGGGAGTGAAAGAATTGGATATCCAACAAGTACTTTGTCAGATGATCATAACATGCCTTATAACACAAGCTTCATGTATCATTCAACACAAAAGTATATATAATTTTTTTTCAATTTTTTTCCTTTATTTATGAGGATTTTAACTAATTTATACCAACTTGTTTTGACAATTTGTGATTTATTTTTTTAAATTTTTTGGTGTTGTAGTAGTAATCAAGAACCAACAAGTTTTGATTTTGGAGGATTGGAAGAAGCTATTGTTCTACAAGGAGTTAAGATGAGCAATGATGATTCTATTAAATCATGTATGATTCTTTTTCCTTTTCTTCTTTTTTGACTTTTGCAAAGTGTAACAAATTCATGGGCAAAGAATATGACCAGACAGCGACGGAGTTAGAATTTTTAGTATAAAAATTTAATATTCATGGGGTATTATAGAGTATACTCTGTTGAGGAGGTTCGGATATATTCCTTTTGCCTCTAATTCTAATCTCTGAAGAAGTCCAGATAAATCCTTTTTCGTCCTTAAATCCGTCTATGTTTATGGAGGTATATGCACCTTTTTCATCGAAGGAGTTTGGATAAACTCAATGGCGGAATCAAAATTTTTATTAAGGGAGTTTAAAATTTGAAGAAGTAAATATATGAACTAGCCAAAGGAGGTCTGATATCTATTATATATACGTAATAAATTATTTTAACGTTGTATAAATAATATAATTTTTTATCGAATGAGGTTTGGATGAACTCTCTGACAATATGCTGGCTCTGCCCCTGGATAAACCCTTTGTACTCTTAAACTCCGTTCATATTGACGGAGATAAATACACTATAATTTTCAATAACGTATAGTAAGCATCTCTCATTTCCAATTTGAAGATTGTGAGTTCGAATTAGGGAGGAAAAAAATTATTTTTCCCCTAGTTGGGACCATGCTCTTTTTTCTATGAGGTGGGGGGTTGGGGGGTGGGAGAAAGTATGTATGAAAATGTCAACAAAACATATAGACTTATTTCCATTTCCAAAACAACAATCATTTCATAGGAAAAATACTTGAGTGGCATGAAGTTTACAAAAGGAAACTTGAACTCTTTTGCATGATTTACTAACTCCATAAAAGAAAATAAAAGTTTTATTTTTTTGATAATTTTTTGTTATGTGTTTGCAGCTTTATATGAAGCAACCACAAATAGACCTGCAGCAACTCTGGAGATGTTCCCATCTTGGCCTACTAGATTCCATCAAACCCCAAGAGTACTATTTTGCCCCTTAGCTATTTTCACTAGTATTATATTATAATATTTTAAATATTTATTTGTCTTGATAGAGTTGATAAAATTTACTATCTTGTTGTGAAAATATTCTCCTATATAGGATGAGATCGTATATAATAGATCTTTAAGAGTCATTTTATTTGAATACAAATTATGATCAGATTAGTTTTGATGAAATAAGTTGTTATGAGATTAGTTACGATGAAATTATTTATTATTGAATGTTTGGTTTGTTGTATTCAAAATAATATGCATTTATATATATTTGTTGTGACAATCTGAAAAGACTGTTATGAGTGTTTGGTTTGTTGCATTTACATGTCTATCTGCTTCTAGTTTTGTTCCACTTACTGCTATATTAATACTCTCATTATCTGTGTGACAGTCTGAATAGACCGTTATATTTCTTATTGAGTGTTTTGTTTGTTGCGTTCAAAATAATTACATATCTATCTGCTTCTAATTTTATTCCACTTACTCATATTAAAAATATTACTACTCTCATTATTTGTGTGACAGTCTGAATAGATCATTATATATCCTGAAACTAAAAGTTTAAGTTCAACTACCACGGTAAACACTACTTTAAGTGTATTTTTTTTGTATTGTCAGTATATAAAACTTAAAAACGTATATTTGCATATAGGAAAGCTCAAAATCAAGAAGAGGAGAACAAAGTAGTGATTCAGATTCAGCACTAAATACTACTATTTCAAGTAGAGGTGAAGCAAAGTTGGAATTAGAATCTCAAATTAGTCAAAAACAACAATTTCAAGAAATGAAAAGTGAGAGTCCAAGAACAGGAAGAGTGTCACATACTGAAACACCTTCAAACTCCAACTATGACAAGGTACTTCTTTTTTGAATCCTTTGATTTATCGTGATCTATATATTGTTCGGACAATTCAAAAATATTATCGAATATCTGATGAATCTTTTAAAAATATGCATTTCAGAAGATCTGATACAGGTATGACAATATTCTTGGAGAGTCTATCATCTAAGAAAATATGTTTTTTTTGGAAGACCTAATATAGCTACCATAGTATTTTTGAAAAGTCTAGCATCTATATATGTTGCTCATACTGTTGAAAAGTACTGTCGAATATGTGATGGATCCTCTAGAAAAAATATGCAATTTTGAAAGGTCTGATATGGGAGTGAAAGAATTGGATATCCAACAAGTACTTTGTCAGATGATCATAACATGCCTTATAACACAAGCTTCATGTATCATTCAACACAAAAGTATATATAATTTTTTTTCAATTTTTTTCCTTTATATATTATTTGAATTGTTCAAAAATATTGACATATCCTTTAAATGACATGTCTTTTAGGAAGATCCACAACTATGATAATATTTTTGGAGATTCTATAATTTGTATATTGTTTGGACTATTTAAAAAATTATAGAATGTGTGACAAATCCTCCCAACAATATTTTTAGAGCCTTTAAAATGTTTTTTTTTTTCCTTTATAAATCATAAATCAAATGACTGACAAGAAAATAAATCAAAGGGGCAGAGTTTTTATGATATTTTATTGATTCTCTGATTTATATTCTGAAATTCTGACAAGAGAAGACAAAAAAGAAAGAGCGTCTTTTCAGTAACAACTCCAGTTCTTTTAAAAATATTTTTTTATTTATTTAGTAATTTTTTACCTATCATCTCTAAGATCAAAAAATTTTAAAAATAATATATATATATATAAATTAAGATTTAAAGATTGTTTTTACTTGTTGAAATTTCAAGTCGAATTATGATTGAACAAATAAATTGAAACAGATGAAATATATTTATTCTTTAATTTGGTTTAAAAAATAAAATAAAAATATGACTAACTCTTATTACTATAGTTAACTCCTTGTCATTTAATCTTTCTTGGAAGTATGAAAAGGTAATTTCCAAACAATAATTGATTTGATCATGATGACATCATCATATATATTATATTATATTATATTGTAATTTATGTGTAATTTTCTAAAATATTTACAATTTTGAATATTTTTAACAATTTTAATATTTTAATTGTGAGTTATTTAATGATTGAGCATTAAATATATTTATTTGAAAAAATCAACCTACTTTTTATATATTTAATAATTTTTTTAACTCTAATATATTTTACATCATGATTAAAATTATAGGATTAATTTTTTTAATTATTAGGAGTCAAAATAAAACCTATCACATCAACTCTTTTAAATAATTACAAATTTGATTTTGTAGTCAAAAATCAAAAAAGTCTTCCAAAATATCCTACCATTTTTGACACGTTATACCTTTAAACTATTAAGTTTTTTTTTAAAGTAAACTCAATTATTTGCATTTTTCTAAAAAATAAAATATTTGCATATAATTTATATATTTATTTATTTATTTTGGTAGAAAAAGGGTGGTGGTTCAACTTCAGATAAGGTGACTGATGCTAAGGTATTTAATATTATCATTATTATTTAATATTATTTTACAGCATGTTTTTAGTAAATTATAATTAATTTTTTAAAAATAATTTTGTTTACTGCAGACTTTAAGACGTTTAGCTCAAAATAGAGAAGCAGCAAGGAAAAGCAGACAAAGGAAAAAGGTAAAATAAATTTAACGGTCAAAAAACAAATTTTATAACAATGTTATTTGTTCGAATATTTTTTTCACCATCAAAAAAATATTATATTTTAAGAAAATTAAAATTGATTTAAAATTTTTTAATTATTATAAAAATAAATTATTATAAAGAATTCTGACGATATAATTTAAATATTTGCAGGCTTATGTACAACAACTTGAAACAAGTAGGATAAGACTTGCTCAACTAGAACAAGAAATTCAAAGGGCTAGGTCTCAGGTTTGAATTTCCAATTCGTATTTAATTATAAATAAAAAAATTATTCATTTTTGTGAGGCGGGGGTTATTGAATTCTTCAAAACTATATTTAAATTTTTTTTTGGCGATTTAAATTCTATCGGACTTTGAAACTTTGATCTTCAGATATTTTCAAATTTTTAAAAATTAACTTTGAATTTAAGAACTTTCACTCATTAAAAACTTCTTCAAAACTCAAATATAAGTTTTAACTTCAAAATCTACGTTCAAACTGGTGCTAAAGGTGTGTGTTTGTTATTTGAGTTGACAAGTAATATTTTTAAAGATTTTTTATGAAAAAAAGTTATTTTCCATGTAATATTTAATAACTAGATGCGGGAAATTTTATATGTATATATTTATATGACTTTTATTGTAGCAAACATGTTCGATAATGCTAATTTTTAGTAATTTATTTAAATTATTGATTACTAGGGGCTTTTCATAGGAGGTGGTGCTGCTGGTCCCAACATCAGCTCTGGTAAAGTTTAAAACTTTTTTAAAAAAATAATTTTTACGATTTATAATAAAATTGATATTAATAATTAAATTCATTTAAAAATAATTCTTTAATTTCAATTTTTTATATGAATCAGAAGATGAGAGGACATATTAGAACATTTTTAGTCATAGGCAGAGCAAGCCTTGGAGTTAGGGGGTTCATTCGATCTGAACTTGCTTCAACGTATAGGTTAAGTACATACTTAAAATTATATTTTATGTGTATATATACATAGTAAATATTGAATTTCTTTCAATTAGTTCACGTATTTATTTTTTATATTTTAAAGAAATTTCCAAAAATTTAATTATTTTTTTATTTTTTAAATTTTTGGTGTCTAGGGTAGATGAAATTAATCAATCTTGATAGTGACATCTAAAATAAAATACAAAGAATATTTTATAGTTTTAACAAATAGGCAGCATCAAATATCTGAATTTTTCAGAACTGTAATTTTCAGTCAAGTAGTCATTTTTTTCAGGTCAAAGCTTGAATTTATTAGTTTCTGAATTTAAGACTGAAGAAAAAAAAGTAATATTTGACCATAGAAAATTTATCTGTTCAATAATATCATCATTCTTATAAATTTACATTTTTATCAAACTTGTTTTAAAAAATGATTTTTCTTGGTCGGCCGCAAATGCCTTTCTCATCTCATATGAGATAGGAATAAGATCTGCAAACTCGATTCACCTTTTTGAACCCTATTTATTAGTCGATAATGAGTATTCTATTGTTCTATCTATAGATATTTCTTTCATTTAAATTTAAATGTCTTATTTTTCTTTTTAATACTCTGTCTGTTTTATAATAGTCATTCATTTCTCTTTTTATTGCACAAACTTAAAAAATTATAAATAAGAAGGATATGCTTACTAATTCCTTAAATCTTATTTGAAACTATACAAAATACAAACTTAAGTTTACATTTCAAAAGAATTAATTACAAAGGTGAAATGGAAAAACTATAGTAATTAATTCTATATTGATTCTATAAATTATTAAGCAATCTATAATAACATATCCAGTGGAATCCCACAAGTAGGGTCTGGAGAGAGTAAAATATATGCGGATTATCACTATCTTCTTAAGATAGAGCGACTATTTTTAGAAAACTCTTGCCTCAAAATCGAGCCCCATAAGCAGAAGATACAAATTGATAAGTAATCTAGGATAACAATATTTCATAATGTGAAAATTAATATGAGACAAAGGAAGTATGTCCCGAGAAGAATGTCTCTTTTTCTATACTTAGTAAGTTTTTCAACTTTAACATTCTACATGACAGGTTTAAGATACAGATTTTTAATTCAAGACAAAAAAACTTTAAAAATCTTCCTTTATTTTTTAGATTCCGTATCGGATCAATCTAACACACTTAAATTAAGATGGATAAACTGACAAAATATATATTAAACATTGAACACTCTTAATGAAATTTCTGACTCCGTTACTAATAAATCAGATGTAGCAATGTTTGACATGGAATATTCAAGATGGTTGAATGATGATCAAAGACAATAACATTCAAAACTCTCCTTTTTTTCGATATTCCGCATCTGGTAAATTTAAGACACTTAAATTAAGATGGACAAATTGACAAAGTATATATTAAACATCAAATACTCTTAACAAATTTTCTGACTTCGTCACTGATACATTAGATGCAGCAATGTTTGACATGGAATATTCAAGATGGTTGAACGATGATCAATGACAATAAAATTCAAAAATCTCCCTTTATTTTTTGGATTCCGCATCTGATCAATCTAAGATACTTAAATTAAGATAGACACATTAACAAAGTATATATTAAATATCAAATACTTTTAACAAAATTTCTGATTCCGTCACTGATACATCAGATGCAGCAATGTTTGACATGGAATATTCAAGATGGTTGAATGATGATCAAAGACAAATATCAGAGCTACGTACAGCATTGCAAGCACATATAGGAGATGGTGAACTTAGAGTAATTGTTGATGCTTATATTGCTCATTATGATCATATTTTTCTACTCAAAGGAATTGCTGCGAAATCTGATGTCTTTCACCTCCTCACCGGGATTTGGGCATCTCCCGCCGAGCGATGTTTCCTATGGCTCGGTGGTTTTAGACCCTCTGAACTCATTAAGGTACATTTTTTTACATTATTGATATATTTTGATCTGTTTATTTAGGGGTATCAAATGAGTGTATTAGAATGGGTTTTGACTTGAGCCGATAAATGGGCTGGTTAATTTGCATGGGATGGAATGTATTGGGCTATAATAGGTTAAAAGGCGAGTCATAACCTAATTCATGAAAATTCTTACTAAATTTTAATCTTTTTGCTTGTTATTTTTGTAACTTTTTGGTACCTAGTAAAACTATTATTTTTTTGTTATAACTAGATATAACATATCAAATAAAAATATATATATTTTTAAAATGTTTTAATAAAATTTATCATGAATTATTAATTCTAGCTACATATAAATCCAAATTTTTATGAGCTGAAATGAACTAGTTGGTCTAAAAATAGGCTGATCAATAATCACTCCAAACTTGGACTAATTAGAAGGTATCGTGTTTTCATGAACTAATTTTATCTTCTTAGCTATCAGTCATAATAAGTAGTATGTTTAAATTTTATGATTAACAATATAAATAATATAGTGTACAATTAATTAGGTCACTTGTAAGACCATTATATATAGATAAACTTTTATGATAAATATCACCATCTCTAGCTATACATATAATGTTTTAAACTTTTTAAAAATATCATTAGATGAGTATCGAATCCTCTACAAGCTAGGTTTTTAAGAATCTGACACGAACATGACATCATTTTTATTGAATCCAAGCAATATAGGGTCTTTAATTTGAAAGTACAAAAATTCCTTTATACTGACGGTATATATTGATATATATCAGATGTTGATTACACAATTGGACCCTTTAACACAACAACAAGTTGTTGGAATTTACAGTCTCCAACAATCATCACAACAGGCTGAAGAAGTACTTTCACAGGGTTTAGAACAATTAAAACAATCTTTAATTGAAACTATAGCCACTGGTTCTGTCAATGATGGCATGCATCATATGGCTGTTGCATTGGGAAAACTTGCAAATCTCGAAGGCTTGGTTCGTCAGGTAAGAATTCTCGAATTTAAGCTTTAGCAAATAATTGATTTACTTCTTGCGGAAAGTTTCTTTTTTCATTTAAGAGTGGTGTAAAGCCACTATTCAACCCTATAATTGAAAAATTAGTCACTATCATGGATAAATAATGTCACAAAGTTTTACATGTGATTTTCATGATGGAACGACTATTTTTAAATTATAAGGGCTAAAAAGTGGTTATTTTCGTACATTTTATTTTGAATTTGAATTAGTCAAAATGTAAAACTGATTAAAGTTCCATCGATAAAACCTATTATAATATCACAACGTTTCACATGTGATTTTTATGATGGAACAATTATTTTTAAATTATAAGGGCAAAAAAGTGGTTATTTTGGTACATTTTATTTTGAAGTTGAATTAGTCAAAATGTAAAACTGATTAAAGTTCCACCAATAAAACCTATTATAATGTCACAACGTTTCACATGTGATTTTTAGGATGGAACAACTATTTTTAAATTATAAGGGCTAAAAAGTGGCTATTTTCATAAATTTTATTTTGAATTTGAATTAGTCAAAATGTAAAACTTGTCCTTAGGCATTAGTTTGTTATATGATGGTAAGAGTGTAATATATAATATGATGATTAGACGTACGTAATAAGTTTGAATTTTGAATTTTAAAAATTTAATATTTAAGTGAAGATAGATGAAGAAATTAATAAATTTATTATTTATCGAGTTTCGAATTGTTATAACCTTTTGAATAAAGCAAGTGGTTATTTTAGGTATAGCCTAATGATAAAATAATAACCTCCACCTAAGATGGAAGGCAATTTTTTCTTGTAGAAACCTAGGCTTTTTTTGACACTTTTTATCACCATTGTCTCCCAATAGAATGTTTGAACTTTATAACTTAGACTTGTTATGCCAATGTACTTTGTCATTGAGGTAATTTTGAACGTGATATATTCAGTATAATTTCAAAAAGTGAATTTTAAAAAGTTGATATTTATTTTTATCTTGTAAAGATAGAAAAGTCATTTAGATTGATCATTAGTTATATCTACACGCTCATAAGGTTCTTTTGGTATATAACTTGATATATGTGTCTGATTGTGCACACTTTTACTAATTTTATAAGGTATGTTTATCTCTCACCAGTACATGCATCAGGTATTTTTTTTTTCATTAAGACTTAAAGACGAATGAAGCAACCTCGTGTATTTGACTTCATTGAGTTTTTTAACCTAAAATCTCATTGCTTTTTCCATCATCAAGACTTAGACGAATAAAGCAACCTTGTGTTCTCAACGTCATTGAGTTTTTTAACCTAAAATCTCGTTGCTTTTTTCATCAAGACTTAGACGAATGAAACAACCTCGTGTTTTTGACTTCATTGGGTTTTTTAACTCCCCTAAAATCTTTTTGCTCTTCATTCATTCATTAAGAACTAAATTAGATGCTTGGTTATTGAAAGACATTTTTATCTCTTGTAATCTTTTTGTTATAGATATCATCACTTTAAAATCTTTGCACTTTACTTCTTTCATACTATGGCTTAAGATTCCAAAAAGTAGTCATTTCATAGCTTTTCTCACTTTTTAAACCTTGATAAATTGGCCATTTTAGTTAACTTTTCAACCCTTAAGAAATGGGATTTTATTTGACAAAAGGAGAATCTAAACTACCCTTTTTATCATGCATCTATATAATTAAAATAAATTAAGGATAAGAATATATATATATATATATATGGACATTTTTTTCTTTGTAGGATTGCCTTTTTACCTACTAGAGAATAGAAAAATATTTATACAGTCAGATCATATATAATATAATTATCAATAAATTTTTGTGATAAATATTAGAATTAATAGCCAATTAAAAATAATATAACATGCCACAATATACATTAATACCAGAACGTGATTTCACAAATAGGATCTGAAGAAGGTACAGTATACGTAGATGGTACTTCTACCTTGTGTGAGGAAAAAAAAACTTTTTTCTAAAAAAGAACATTTTCAAAAACATATTTGATAAATCCTTTTGAAAATGACCTTTACTTGGTATAAAATCTAGGAGTATTTGATTGTTGTAAAAGCAAAAGATCATATAATTCCACTAAAGATGCTTAATCAAATTCCTAATACATAAGGTCCCCACTATATCAATAATTGGTAATTTAATTCATTTTAAGATGACTTTTCCTTTGATTATGGCTTTGATGTTTTGTTATTAGTTATATTTTTTCTCTTGTTAAAAAAAAAAGTAGATTCTGGCTATCTCTTAATTTCATGAACTATTCGAAAGTCAATTTGACTAATTTTTATTTATTTTAAAATATTAAATAAAATTTATATTATTTAAATTTAAAAAAATAAATAATTTGAGATGAAGGCAACATTTTATCAACCATTGATCCACTAAAATTCAATTTTTGAAACATAGTGACCAAATAATAGAAGTGTATAAATTCTTTTTTTTATATTACATTATTAGTAGTAGTATTTTTCTCTATGTCCACTATACAATTTAACAATATAACATCATTGGTTTATCATAATTATTATTCTATTTGATATATTAAAATTTTAATTTGGATATATGTTCCTATCTGAAAATGATGTATGTTTAAATAAATGTCTTTGCAAGAGCTATCAACAAAATTAAATAATCATCACTTTAACATATTAGTCCAAACCATTGAAAGAAAATATTATCACTTCTAGCCAAATAATTAGAATAATCCAAATATCTTAATTTCAAAATTTCAACTATGTTGAAAATTTTATTTAAGCATTTAAGCCCTCCTCCTCTTTCATTTAGTGGTCCATCTTCAAATAATTCTTTTAATTTGATAAAGATGTTCCTACTAAATTATATATATAATATCCACAAATAGCTAAAAAAAAAATAGTTTTATAATTGAAAAATATCTTTGATGTGAAATTTGAACTTGAGGAATATTATCATGGTGTTTTATTGTTATTAGTATGGAGTTTTAAATTCTAAAAGTGTAACCCTATTTTTTACGTTTTATTCTTGTTACTTATTTTCAAAGCAAAATTTTATAACAATAACTATTTTTTAAAGATAGAATCGAAAAATATTCTTGTGAATTTTTTAATTTGCAGGCGGATAATTTGAGGCAGCAAACACTACACCAATTGCATAGAATATTGACAATTAGACAAGCTGCAAGGTGTTTCATGGTGATTGGTGAATATTATGGTCGACTAAGAGCCTTAAGCTCCCTATGGGTATCACGTCCGAGAGAGTAAGCTCGATTAATTCAGATTCATATCCAAATTTTTTGAGAAAGTAAAATATATTTCTTAGTAAAAGCAGCTTCAAAATCCAATACTCAAATTTAAGAATTTGCTTTAATTTTGAGACTTTTTAAATTGGAATTCGATTTCAAGGAGTCCCATTTTGGAGATAAATGAGTACTTTCTATCAAAATTGGCTCGACTTGAATTCAAGACCTTAACATATCATGTTCGGTTTCGCTTTGTGACTTGGCTAATTGAGATTCCGCCTAATGAGTCTCACAATGAAAATACATTATTTTTTTAAATAAAAAATGGCTCGATAGAATATCATCTCATCGCAGCCACTTTGAAAGATACATACTATCTCACCGCAACCACTTTAATCCACCATAGAATATAAAAAAAACATATTAATATTACTTATCTATGTTCACTAAGTACTAACTGACTACAAAAAAGCTTTTTAAATACACTACCTCTTCCATTTTAAATTAGGTGAATTATTTGACTTTTCTGGTTAAAAAATTTTTTTCTAGTTGCTTTAAAATAATTAGGAGATAAAAATAAAATTAAAAAAAGAAAAAAAATTAAAATATATATGAATCGATCTTAAATATGTCATAATATTTGTTTGGCTGGTTTTACTTGTAGTTAACCATTTTTTTTAATTCTTTTGTTTTTTAGGACTATGATGGGAGATGAAAACTCTTGTCAAACAACAATTGAGTTGCAAATGATACAAGCATCAAAACACCATTTCTCAAATATGTGAGGATCATTATTCATTCTTAGCCAATTAGAGATTTTGATGTAGTTTATTGATATCTCTATATATATATTGTTAACATTACTTTAATCTTGTAAATGTATAAATCAAAATATGTTAGATATGATATATTGTTCGAATTCTTTAAGAAAATCTATCATTGTTGTCCGATCTTTCCAAATGTTGCATACATATACCCTTTAGGAGGAGATTATTTGGTGTGCTAACAACATTTCATGTAATTCATAGCTGAAAAGAAGAATAAGGTACATAAGAAGTGTAGATTAACTCTTGTAAAAGTATTGAGTTGATTTAGCCCAATAACTAATATCAAATTCGATGATTTACAGAGGTATAAAGATGACTGAGTGATAATGTGAAGCTGAAAAGAAAAGAAAGGTACATACAAAGTGTTGGTTAATTCTTATATAAATATTTTGAGTTGATTTATCCTAATAACCAATATCAAATCCGTGATTTGCAAGGCAAGTATAAAGATAACTAAGTGATGGCGTGAAACTCAGCTTAGCTGTTTTGTCCGTCTATTATTGCTTGGTTTATTATCTTTTTATCTTTACCTATTTGGAGATGCATAGGTGACACAATGTTATCTCCGGCTAAGCTTACAAGTTGATGGGTCATATGAAACTTATTTGGGGGAGATGTTAGATATACGCAAATAAAATGTCACAACAATAATTAAAACTAAGAAAATTTTTTAAAATTACACAACAAGTATAGGATTTTCTTAATAATTCAAGGCCTTTTTGAAGAAAACTATATAAGTATGACCTAAAACAAGTAGTAATATTTTTTAAAAATTATTCTAATTCATTAAATAAGAGACATATCCTCTACTATTTATGAAATATTCATACAATATAAATATGTTAAGAATATTTCATCTGAACACCTTCACTGTGAAAGAAAGAAATTAAGAGAAAAAGAGTGTCAATTGACAAAAAGATGGAAGACTAATTAAAGCTTGGTTGATTAATTGTTCTTTCCTTTTCCCTTTTTAATTATGTGAAGTTGTTGAGGATATTATATTTTATTTTTAAAAAAATTAATAACAAGGGATAACTTAGAAACATAAAGACAAGTTGGATTTGCATTTGTCTCTTTGCAAATGAAAGGATATGTCCAATATATTATTAATGTAATAATAATTGGCTTTGCTCTTGGAGTGCATGAAGAGGTTGTTAATGTTCATTGGCTCTTCAATATATAATATGAAATTTTAATTTTATATATACGATGTAATTTATCTACGATAAAGAGGGTTCGTGAACCCTCTTCTGCTAAATTCAAAATCTTTGTCTGCTCTAAGTTGAATCATGTTATCATAAGTTGTTGAAATACTATACCTGGTACTTATTTATGTTTTCGACTGAGAATCAAACAATTCAATTAATGAAGGTGTTTTTGTATTTATTTTTATTTTTATTTTTATTTTTATTTGATGTCTAGTATTAATTTGTGGACCCGACTAATTCATTCGCGCCAAAAAAAATTAATTGAAAAAAGCATTTATTTTTTTTTAATCTTCTGAACCAAAAAGGGTACCTTGTAAAATTGAAATATATTGTATCGGCCCAGCCCGGCCCACTTGAGTGCTACTTGGGCTAATAAGGCCCAGTGAACTAGTTGGATCATTTTATTTCAATTTACCAAAGAGACAAATAGTAAGGTCCACTTACCAGCCCGGCCCAAAATTTGTACACACTAATGTATTGCCACTAACAAATTTGGGACAATTACAGTGCATGGCCGTTTATCGACCAAAATATTTATTAAAAAAAATAGTCATTCACTGTATACGCATGTATAGTCAGTGTAAATTCATGTATACTCAAGCTATATTAAGTGTTTGAGTGTATAACGCATGTATAAGTAATCTACATTGTATAGTTAATTTATACTTTCTATGACTTTTGGCAAGTTATATTGTATAGTTATATATATTTTCTACGATTTTGAGCTAACTTTTATGTAAATAAAAGAGGTAAATATTTGTACATTAATAAGTTTATTATATATATTTGAAATTATCCCTAAATGTTGTGTTACATTATATGGCTCAGAAAATAGAAATAAGGAAATATCCATTAAGGGGGGATAACTAAAAGAGAAGGCAATCAAGTAAAATTGATAAAAAGGTACTAATTTTTTTTTTTTTATGATAGGGTGTAATTCAGAGTTACTCGATATCTTCATTGGTACAAATATCAAATAATTTGAACTACACGTTATTATTTTATTTTAAAATTTAACAATAAATATCCCATCTAAATTTCAAGTAGGGTTTTGGAAAGAAAATAAGATATGCATAAAATTATTTCTACCTTTGCGAGTTAGAGTCCAAAGAGGCAATTCCTAATAGAATTCATGACTCAAAAAAGCAATTATTTGAGTAGAGTTATAAAAAAATTAACATAAAATTATCAAGATACAAAATAAACGAAGTAGCAAATAGTAAGATACATTAAAAATAAGAAACTAAGAAATCAAAATTTAATGACCTAAATTTAGTCAAACTTTATAATGGTTCCATCATAGTATGAATAAAAAATATCTAACATTTTTTTCCTTAAATATGATGTCCACATATACTTTGGTTTAACATTATTTTTGTTTATATATCATGTGTCTCTATACCTAACATAGAAAAAAAAGAACACGTCATATATAGTTCAACCACAAGAATTCTAAGCAAGAAAATTAGTGAACCCTACAAATCCCTAAATACAACCAAAAAAAAAAAAAAAATTGAATCCCCACATGACCAAAAATTCATGTAGAATAATCAAAAAAGTGTCCCAAAAAAAATTAATTAAAAGTGTTAGACGTGTATAAAAATTCACCACACCATTGGTCACAAAATGTCACCTTTCATTTAAATTTTATAAATTCAACACTTCTTATAAACAAAACATGCATGCACTTACTTCCACAATGAAAGAAAATCAAGAAATTTCTCTTCAATTTCAAGATTCTATGAAGAACTTCGAATCTTTGTCAATGGTGGATGATGGAGAAAAAATAGGTGATTTTTTTGACTCCGCGAAGAAAGAAAATCAAGAACTAGTCTCTCATGATAAACAAGGTAAGTATCAGCATCGAGAATCTACGAAGAACTTTAGATCTTTGTTAATGGTGGATGATGGAGAAAAAATAGGAGATTTTTTCGACTCCACGAAGAAAGAAAATCAAAAACTAGTCTCTCGTGATAAACAAGGTGAGTATCAGCATCAAGAATCTATCAAGAACGTTAAATCTTTGTCGATGGTAGATGATAATAAAAAGGGCGATTTTTTTGTCCTATCGGAGAAATTAGGATTATCGGGGCGTGAGAAGTTGAAGAGGCATTGGAGAGAAGTTGGAGGTAGGGTTTTTGTGCCAGAGAGATGGGGGCATGAGGGTTCTTTGAGGGAATGGATGGATTGTTCTTCCTTTGATAAAATACTAGATTCAAAGGGACTAAAATCGGCTCGAGAAGCCTTGATGTCTCAAGGAAAACGAGTACGTTCAAGTTCAACTACAACTTCAAGAATATTCGAAATCAGAAGTAGATAGTCATGGAAGATCATTATTAGGAAGGAGAAGAAAACGTCTCGGAGAAAATGAGCATGTTCAAGTTCAGATTCAACTTCAACTTCAAGAATACTCAAAATCAAATTTAGATACTCATGCGAGACAAAAAAAAAAAAGATTTGACGTGGCTTAATTAGCCAAGATCATGAGATGTAGGATGAGAATAAATTAGGTCAAAAATTAGGAAATTTCAAGAATAAATGCTTGTCTAGGAGCTTTTACATCTTAGAATTTGTATTAATCATGCCTTATTTTCCAAAATAAAACATATTAGAATTTAGTAATTTATTACTAAGCTTCATAATTTATTGGAATCATTTTTCCGTCCCAAATTGGACTGTATTTAGATAAGATTTGAGAAAGGTTAGGTGTGTAAAAAGTTGCTCGTATAGTAAAATTAATTTTTTGTCATATTATTTTTTTTAATTTTTCACTCGATATTCAGTATTCAATTTTGACCTCTTTCCCTTAGGACCTAATTAATTTAAATTTTTATTGAAAAATCTCATTTTAAAAAGATTAATGATCTATTAAAACCGACTTCATTCTTTATAAAGAGTCTTTCCTATGATTTCAAATTTACCAATGAATAGGTATAATTCCATCGTTTAGAAATATATTCAATGTAGCATTGATATACTATATTAAGAATAAAAAAAAATCACTGAACATTTATAATTTACAGAGAACTATTTATAAAACATATATAATACAAGTTTCATTAATAGATGATACTTTTATCACGCACATTAAATACACATTCTGTCAATTTCATACCAAATAACCACAATATGTTTTTAAACATTTATATTGCATCCATAATTTATTTATAATACAAGTGCACTTTTAATACAAGAACACGTCATATATACTTTAATACAAGTGCAGATTTATCATAATATTACTATGTATTCAGTGATTGAGCTACACTGTACTTAAGGGGTTCATCCAAACTTCTTTTGGCGAAAAATTATATTATTTATATATGATAAAAATATTTTTTAGGCATATATAAAAGGCAGTTCGGACCGTCTTTAGTTAGTTCGTATGTCTACTTCATAAAATTTCAAACCCCCCTAAAAAAATCCTGACTTCGCAACTGTATGTATTGCTATAAATATTAATAAATAAAAAGTATCACTAAAATCAGTAATTATTTTTTTAAAAAAATACCCGTCCAAGTAATTTTTACTTATTATTATTATAAGATGTCCATATATACTTTTCTTTTCTTTTTTTTTTTTTTGTTTATCATCATGTGTCTCTATATCTAACATAGAAAAAGAACACGTCATGTATACTTCAACCACATGAACTCTTCCCCAACACATACAAGAAAAGAAAAAAAAAACATATAGAAACCTCACAATTTGGAGAACAATCAAGATTGTC
Source organism: Solanum virginianum (assembly GCA_000787875.1). Taxonomy (NCBI): domain Eukaryota; kingdom Viridiplantae; phylum Streptophyta; class Magnoliopsida; order Solanales; family Solanaceae; genus Solanum; species Solanum virginianum. The sequence goes on from DF362985.1 coordinate 56,399, forward strand.
AAAAATAGAAATCTTAAACGTGTATAAAAATTCACCACCTATTGATCATACAATTTATTATAAATTCATTCAAGAACTCAATCTTATACTAATCCATTTTGTATCCACAATGAAAGAAAATCAAGAATTGTCTCATAAACAAGATGAAACTCAACATCAAGATTCCATCAAGAACATGTCAACTATGGATGATGGAGATAAAATAGCCGAATTTTGTGACTCCGCGACGATGAAGGCAAATCAAGGTGAATATGAATATCAAGATTCTATCAAGAACTTTGGATCATTGTCATTAATGGTGGATGATGAAGATGAAACAGGCGATCTTTATGTTGAATCGGAGAAATTAGGGTTATCGGGGCGTGAGAAGTTGAAGAGGCATTGGAGAGAAGTTGGAGATAGGGTTTTTGTGCCAGAAAGATGGGAGCATGAGGGTTCTTTGAAGGAATGGATGGATTGTTCTTCTTTTGATAAAATACTAGCTCCAAAGGAATTAAAATCAGCTCGAGAAGCCTTGATGTCTCAAGGAAAACGTGTACGTTCAAGTTCAGGTTCAGATTCAACTTCAAGAATGCTAGAGATCAAAAGTGGATAGTCATTAGAAGAAACAATAAGAAAGATGTCCGAAAGAAAAATGAGTATGTTCAAGTTCAAGTTCAAGTTCAAGTTTAACTTCAACTTCAAGAATGCTTGAAATCAGAAGTAAATAATCGTGAGAGAGGAGGGATGAAGAAATGGTTTGATGTGGCTTAATTAAGCAAGATCATGATTTTTATGATGAGAAAATTGATATTCACAAGTTGTTAAGATAATAAATTAGGATATTTCAAGAATAAATGCTTATCTTTGAGCTTTTGGATCTTAGTTTGAAATATTTTGTTTTGGTGAAGTTTATTGTTAAATTTTGGCAAATTTGTATGAATCATGCTTTTTTTATGGGGTGGGGGCAGGGTTGGTGTCTAGTATCTGCATCGGAGCTCGACTATTTTCGATTTGTGCGAAGTAGCTCTATTTGAGGAGAAACACTTACTATCAAAGATTTTTTCATATCCAAGACTCGTACTTGAGACCTCTATTAAGGGACAAACAACCCTATCCATTGCACCACATCTTTTGGTAGTCAATCATGCCTTATTTTGCAACAAAATTAGTGTGCATTAGACACTCTTTGAGGAAAACTTCAAAGGATTACAAGTTTGGGGGGCAAATTATGATTTAGGTTTGTTTAGTTTAATTGTATTTGTAGAGTACATTCTCTTTTTTTATCTATTCTATATTCATTCTAAGGCCCAACTAATTCGACTTAGTACCAAGAATAAACCGCTTTTCATATACTCAATACGATCTCACAAGTGAAATCTGAAGAAAACAGTGTAGACAAACCATACTCCTACCTTAGGAGGTAGAGGAAGAGATGTCAAATCCCATAAAAGTATGACAAAGCATACTTCAAAAGAAAAAGTCATTATAACAAAATGATACCTAAGTGCAAATACTTTCATATAAAATGCAAGAAAATATTTCTTTTTGGCACAAAAATGATTATTTCTTGTCATCCGTAGTGTAAAACAAGCCAATATGACATAAATTTCAAGTTGGTGTCATATTTCATTCAATGAATTTTCCTTCAAAACTACAGCAAATATATAAAAAAAGAAAACCAGCAATGGCCAATTAGCGAAACGATTATTCGAATATTGATAACAAGTAGTTCTGTCTCGTCTCAGATAAACTCCATTACTGGAAATTTATTCATCAACAGGCCGCTGTCCCAAGACTGAAATATCCTCGTAACGTTTCTGCATTAGACAGTAAAAGCTCCAAGTTAGAAATGGATGATGCCAAAAAATTATAATGAGTTACTCTATGTTGCTCGGACTCTTCAAAGATGTCAACTTTTGGAGGATCCAGCATAAATGTGGCAACAATTTCGGAAAGATCAAGCAACATACGTTGCTAACGAGAACTAAACATGAACATGGAACAAGCAATATCAAGAATATGACAATTAGATGTTGAGCATTTCTAAAAGCTATTCAAATTAATTAAGCTGACAAAGACACTTATGAGACTATTTGATAAATATCACATAAGCGAGACCCCTACTTTATACAAGAATTAGCTTAAAGCATATCTTTTCCAGCTTAACTTTCAGGGGTCGTCAACTGTAAGATAATCATAGTTGATGATAGCATCAGTGTGTCCATCGCTATCACAAAACTGGACATGAGATTAAGTTTCCTCTTACTAAAAATTTCATTGTTGCCGGAATTGACATTTAGAATAAGACTCACTTTGTCTAGCTTAACATTCAGGGGTTGCTTGGTTCAAACCAAGGTTATCCCTAGATTACAATCTCACCTCCTATGAGGGATAGATAATACCAAGATTTTGGTATAAGATTTGTATCGAAAATAACTAATAATCAAAGACGATAAATGCAATCCCAAGTTTAATACCAGGATTAGTATCCTGATCCAGGTAAGTAAACGATCCCTTATTGTTCAATTTGGTTTACTATCATTATGCTTTTTCAGAACCGATGGTCCCTCTTCACTTTTCCAGAGGAGGCAAGGTTGATCCGGTATTTTGACTTTTAGGTTATAGTTTTGTTCGTCCATTTCCCACTATTTAAGAGTTCTTTATGTAGAGAGTTAATGCAATTATTGACTGATTACACTGAAGCAAATAGAAACAAACATTTGCCGACTACACAAGCGGAAACTTAGCCTGATTAGGAAAGATATTATGGCTTTCCTGTTGTTTCCAACCGGTCTGCTTCTTGCTGATATACTTGTATACATCATTTATCATTTCAGCCACAAGGTAACTCGATAAGATTTCACACTACAGGAATGTCCCAAGCCATGATTTGAAAAAAGATTACTTTGACCAAGTCAAGTATAATTAAGGGAATTTGGGTGTGATTATAATTATTAAAAACTTGAGTGAATTTCGAACTTATTTAAAAAGAACCTACCATCACTTTTAATTTCAAATCTCAAATTCGAACCCGCCTCCGTTATTCCTCTTCTTTATTCTTCCTTTTCCCTTCTAACTTTTTACTTCTTTTTATTTTTATCATTTTCTTCATCTTCTAGGTCATTGTCATCATCTTCTCTTCTTATCCTACGTTTTGTCTTTCCTTTGGTAATGAAGATTTGTGGAGACAATTTTAGTAGGGGAAATTCCAAGTCATTGAAGGAGATTGTGGAGAAATTCAACAAATTTCGAAATTGTTACAACAACTCAACAAATATTGAGTTGTTGCCTCAACAAATATTGAGTTTGTTGCCACAACAAACTATTGAAATTGATGGATCTTATTGCCGAAATTAGAGGGTAGAAAGTGAGGCAGAGGAGGAAGCGGAAGCGAAAGAGGACGAGGAAACTAACAGCAGGCGTGCACATTCCAGCAGAGCTGACATTAGGTTTAACTCTGCAAATCTGCCTAAGCTTTGAAAAACAAGGTTACTCAGTACTAGCACTGGTAGCTGTAGCAGATAGCAAGTACAAAATGGAAGAGTAAGGTTCGTAGTTCGTACAATCTTGTCAGGTATTATGCAAAGAAGAGAAACAAGCTGGAGTATAGGGAAAAGAGAGACAAACCAGGAAAAAAGGTAAAGAAGAACAGGTGAATGAAACTTGTAAGCTGAAGAAGAAAAAGAACCAAAGGGGAGGGAAAGGGAAGGGAGAGGGAGAGAGGGAAAAGAAAGAAAATAGTGAGAGAAGGAACAAATCAAAGGGCAAAATAAAAAATGAAACAGAATAACAGAAAGGGCAAAGAACGTGGAGATTTTTAAACAATTATAAAACAATACAAATGATGAGTTGAATACTAGAAGAACAAGAAGAACGGAAAAAGAAGGTAGGAACCAAGAGTTTTGGTAAAAAAGAATAAACGAATCAGGTTGGGAGGATAGAGAAGAACAACTGGGGGAGAGGGAGAGAGGAAGGAGAATGCTTTAGGAAGAAGAGTAAAAAGTGATGATAAATAATAAATGGTTCCCAATGGAGGTTACGCATTCTTTCAGAGTAAGAACATGGATATAGATCAAGAAGTATGAAGTTTATTTTCCAAATCCCAAGTTGGAAATGGCAAGAGAATCTATTCACGTGCGCATAAAATCAACTGACCTTTTTCAACACCACTAAGATCTAAACCCGAGTTCATCTCCCTTCATCGACTATTAGAACACACCCTTGATTTGATACACACTTCATATAGATAACATATTTTTTTATAGGATAAGCATTAAAGATCACGCTAGCATATGCATATAGATTTGTTCTGATGCCAAAAACCAAAAAGAACATCCTTCGACGAAGGTTGTGTTATAAACTGAATTTCTTAGGTGGTCTTGTAAAGTCGGTAAACATTTTTATCACATGGGTTAGAGGGATTAGAACACTTGAGCCACCTTACAATCACATGAGAGGAGGGAAAAGTACCCAATTCAAACTGTGGAAAGACAGGTCCAAACACTTGTGGTAGGACCTTCTTCCACATCCAACTGAAAAGGGAACTAATCCATATAGGCACTTAACCATTACATTATTCAAACTTCAGATATAATCCCAATTTCAATCTACAACAGTACTCCATCAAAAGGAACTCGATGTTAGTCCCTTGAAATTCTTTATCAATCTACAGAATCCCATGATGGTTTTCAAAATCATCAAGACAGAGGTTTAAAATAACATAAATGAACTCTAACGGGTCGTTTGGTTGGGAACAACTTATCCCAAGATTAGTTATCCTGGGATTAATTATCCTGGGATAAGTTATCCCACCATGTATATGGGATAACTTATCCCATCACTATCCCAAACTTGCCAACCAAACAACAAACCAAAATTTTATCCCTTCACTATTTTTTTATCCCATCACTATTTATATTTATCCCTCACACTAAACAACCCCTAAGGCTATTGTTTTTACGAAACTCCATTCATCACAACCATTGTCCTTCATTTCACAAACTCTAGTCAATGAACAAAATGCATCATAGCAACAATAGAGGACCCTAAAGCACAACATATTTCAAATAAACAGGGAACCTCCAGTGAAGAAATAGTCATTCCCTAGACATATATGCAAGTTAGCAACCTGATAAGACGTCCCCAACCCCACAACCTAATTCAAACACCTTTCTAAACCGGATAAGTAAAAAATGATCCCTAAACACATACAATAAATAAGATACATAAAAGCACGTTGAAAAAACGAATAAAGGAGGAAAATTTCTACAATCACAATCCAAAGGAAACAAGTTTAGAAAATTCAAACATACCCCAACATTGTTCTTCTCCCAGAGCTTCTTAACCCCATAATCCACCCCCTGCAACAACAAAACAACAAGAAAACAATCAAAATAAGTCACACCCATCTGCTATCTCGCTCCCTACTCTTCAAAAATGTCCAGGGTTGCATGCCGGATACTCCAAAAGTAGTACATACAACACAAACCAGAAAGAAAAACATCAAAATGGGTCACACCCATCAACTATATTGCTCCCAACTTTTCAAAAAAAATCAATGGGTGCGTGTCGAATACTCTAAAAATAGTATATTTTAGAGAATCCAACATTGGTGCAATAAAAAACTAGCAGAGCCCGATTCTGTTAATCAAATCCATTAAAAACTGAACCAATATATTTTCAGATCCAATCAAAACACACCCAAATCGACACACACACAAAAATTAAACTTTAACCCACAAAATCCCTTCCAAAAATAGAGAAAAAAAGACTGACCCGTTCAGCGAGCAAAGCACCGGTGATGACAAAGGTAACATAAACAGGCGTACGGCGCATAACCAGTCTGTAAAATCCTTCAAGAACACCACCACCGCTTCTTCTAGCAGCTGATTCCATTTTCTGAATGTAAAATCTCTTCTGGGTTTTGCTTAGATCTGAAAATTTGAAGAGAAAAACAAACGAATTTTGAGAAATGCGATGATTTGCTTTGAGCTCTTTCGTTCTTGTATATTCTAAAAACCTAGACCCGGTTGGGTTTTTTTGGGCTGTGTTTACATTAGACCGAGTAGACTTTTTTTGGACTGGTCTTTGGTTCTTTTTCATACATTTATTTGGTTCTTCAATAAATATGAAAATTGGTTATTAATACAACAACAACATATCCAATGAAATTTTACAAGTGGAGTCTAAAAAATTAATTATTAATAAGTTTAGATTTTAGTCTTTGTGATATTTGATTAAGCATACGTAATTCTATGAGTAGGTTTAAAAAGGATAATGTGTGTATAGAGAGGTTATGTTTGATAGTAGTAAAGATGTTTTGTTGAAAATAAAGAAAAAAGACGAATAATAACAATAACTAATAATACAGTACATCAAAGTATATATCTCCTAAGGGGTGCTATGCAATAATTGGAGGCAAAAAGTATGCTCGTATTTTATGTTAGGACAAATTAAGGACATATTTGAGCAATGAGATAAGATATAAGTGAAGATAGTGAAAGGAGATACAAAATAAATGAAGCTAAACTACCTACTAATCATCCTAATATTTGACCATCATGTCTTTCTATTTAATATCAGTAAGTTGTACATGTTTCATGTTTTGTCTAATCACCTATTTCGAATAACTCTATATCATCTCACAATCAACTTCTCACATTTCCTTAATGGGGCATATGTGCATCTCTCATCATGTGTCCAAACTATCTTAGTCTCATTTTTTTCTCATATTGTCCACAACAAAGGTTACTTATACATAGAGGCGGGCTATAATTAAGTTATTGGGTTTTACATTAATTAATTTGTACATATTTGATAAATTTCTTACTATAAATTTAAAATTTGAATCAAGGTTCATAGATTTGATCGAATTCATAATCAATATCCTGATTCTACGTTGACTCATCTCTTATCCCAATTTTTTGTGTTCCTAATCATATTGCAGATAGTTTGTCTATGTATCTATTTTGACATCCTTATTCTTGCTATTTTCATTTTTGAACATGTGAATTCTTAACCGACTTACACTTATAATTAAATTGATAATCACATTATGAAACTTACATTTAAATCTTAATTAATGGCACTTTCTTATCACATGTGATCCATTCACATTGTTTTAAGGTTTTAATATGATGTATAATATCATCTTCAAAATTTTCATTTTCTTAGATTAATGACACGAGATGCTTTTAAAATTTCTTCCTTCTTCTCTTGGAGATAATTTATTTGTCAATCCTCACTGCCAAGTCTGCCACATGAGCTGCGTACTTGACTTTGTCACACATCCAATCAATTAATACTATGTCATCTATAAATAATATATATTATGACATTTCTCCTTGGACATCATAAGTTCACCCCTCAGTAAAACAAAAATAAATGGTCTAAGAGTTAATCCGTGATGCAATTCTATCATGATCAAAAAGTGCTTTACGTCTTTTTTTGCTATCTTCACTTATATTTTATCTCTCTCAAATATGTCCTTAATTGCCCTAACATAAAATATAAGTACACTTCTTACCTCCAAATATTTGTATATAACCCTTAAGAGGTGCATACTTTTGATCACTTTTCAATGAACGTTCATAAATATTCAAATTTATTTAAGTGTAACATATTTGCAAAGTCTGACCAAAATTTAAAGTAACATTTCTAAAATATGGCTATTTGGTCTATAAGTGCAAATCTTCCCAAAGCCCAATAAACACTGTAAGCCCTATTTGTATAATATTAGCACTGAACTGAGCCAACCTTCGTCTCTCTTACGGCGCTCACAAACACTAATTAGGGTTTACTCATACAGGTACTTCTTCTTCTTCTTCTCCGTTTTAGCTCTAAATTGTCGATCTACAGATTAACGATGCGAAGGTTTTGTTGTAAGTTTTGAAGATTTTGGTGATTTGTAGCTGTAATGCTGATTTTTGTGTTGTTTGATTTGGCAGAAGTGAAATTTTGAAGGAGAAAGGAGAAGTATTTAAGCCATGAGGTATGTAGAAAGCTTTGAACTTTTTTTATTTGGCAACATGTTCATTGTGTGTGTGTGTTTTGCTACTGGTTCTATGTGTTAATTTTATTTTTGCTCTGTTAATCTGGTAATATTTGGATGTTTTCTGTATTTTCTGCTTTGATAGGACATTGAAATGCTAATTTGTGTGAATATTTGATGTTAATTTGGTAACTTCATGATTCAACTTTGATGAATATATAGCGGAAACAAGTTGTTAATATGGTTCATAAGAGGAATCCACGGAAGATGTTTCCTAGGGTTTAACTTTAAATATATTCATATCCCTCATTTATATCCCCATCATCACTAGGTGTGTGCAAAGAAAAATTGATAAACGACACAAAATTGATAATCCAAGTCAAATCGAGAAAAAATCCGACTAGCGGGATTTGTTTGTTCCACAAGTGGTGTCTTTAGAGCGTAGAGTTTATGCATACCTACCTTTGTGTGGTAGGGAGTTTGTTTCCTGTGGACCATCGGCTTATGTGTCAAACAGAAGAAAAATTAATGGGTCTTTTTCTTCGTAGGAGTACTGTATTGAGGAGTTTATCCTTTATGTGAAAGGAGAAACCAATGTGGATTTTTGGATTTTGGGTTTGCTAAGGAATTTGTTATTTCAAATAGCTTTTTGTTGTTTCTACAGTTGTAAGTTTTTGGCTGAGATGTTGAAATGTGTGTCTGTCTTTTGCTGTTTTTAGTATGGAAATGTAAATATGTAGTTAAGATTACTAGTATTACTGTTTATTGTGCGACGTTTGTGTAAAATGATTTAGTTTTAAAACTTTTCTACAGTAAGCTTCAGAGTGAGGCTCTTAGAGAAGCCATCTCTGTAATTAAGAATGATTCAGCTGAGAAAAAAAGAAAGTTCTCTGAGACTATTGAGCTCCAGATTGGGCTTAAGAACTATGATCCCCAAAAGGACAAGCGTTTTAGTGGATCTGTTAAGTTGCCTCATATTCCACGCCCTAAGATGAAGATTTGCATGCTCGGAGATGCTCAGCACGTGGAGGAGGTAATCTTTGTTTCCATGCTAATTGATGTCGCTAGCTATGCTGGATTTGTGTCTTTTTTTTTTTGGGAACCACAACAGTATTTGATAAGTGCATATGCAACTGCTGAGCGGATTTCTGTTGCATCCCTTTAATATTGTTGTTTTAGTATAGAAGATTAGGTTTTTCTATTCACTACTAGAAGATGCATTTTTGTGTCATGGTTATCTTATCATCACTCCTTTAATTGATAGAAGACTGATTTTTATTGGACAAATTCTTCAATTAATTGATAAAACTGAAAGAGAATGAATATTATGTGTTGTAATTGCGATGGGCGAAACGATGTTATCATCAGTTCTGACCAACTAGCAATTAAGTAGCAGTTGATAGAGTTGAGTCACAATCAAAATATGGTTTTAATGTTCTGGTATATGGGATATTTTGTAGCTTGTCTGTCAACTGCGAGTCTGCCATTTCCTTATGCAATAATTGTGTGACAGCTCAATAATATGTTAACTTGGTTTAAAGATGCAATGTCATTAGAAGTCCCATTAGTTGCAATGGGTAAATCTACTTATTACTCCTGCAAGGTTGCATGCCTATTAGTAGATTGTCTACTTTTTAGTTTTATGATGTTTATTTTATATTTTCTGCTTGGTGAATTTGTTGGTACTAATGATAAAAAAACATTAAAAGCTAATGTTAGGTGAATCATTCCTGAATCTTTAGTGTTTCTTGGGTGATAAGTAGAACATGGCGCATGTGTTTGCAGGCAGAAAAGATTGGTTTGGAGTACATGGATGTTGAGAGCCTCAAGAAGCTTAATAAGAACAAGAAGTTAGTTAAGAAGCTTGCAAAGAAATACCATGCTTTCTTGGCTTCAGAATCTGTCATCAAGCAGATTCCTCGTCTCTTGGGTCCTGGCCTGAACAAGGCAGGCAAGTCTTACTGATCTTTTTTCTGAAGGACACTTGTACTTATAGCTCACTGCATGTTGTTCTTGCTTGAAGTGGTTACTCTTGATGATGATCATCTCCGATTATGAATGCAGGTAAGTTTCCAACCCTTGTTTCCCACCAGGAGTCACTTGAGTCTAAGGTTAACGAAACCAAGGCTACCATCAAGTTCCAGTTGAAGAAAGTGCTTTGCATGGGTGTTGCCGTTGGTAATTGTGATATGGAGGAGAAACAAATCTTCCAGAACGTGCAAATGAGTGTCAACTTCTTAGTGTCGTTGCTAAAGAAGAATTGGCAGAACGTAAGTCCATCTTTAATCCATCCGATTTGCAGTTAACTTCTAATTATCGTTCTAGACCTTAAACACAGTGCCTTCTTTTATTAATCTGCTTCAATTGTTTATCACAACAGGTAAGGTGCTTGTACTTGAAGAGCACCATGGGCAAGACTCAACGTATCTTTTAAGACAAACGTCTCGTTACTGGAGCTTTTCGTGCATTCTGTAAGAGAGATACTAATGAAAATTTTGGATAGTTAATCATCCTTGAATATGTTTTGAATGTTACATCACTATAAGGATCGATCATATTTCCGAGACACTTTTCTGTTTTTTCAAGCGATATTAGCTCTGTTCTTTGTTCTCTAAATTATCAACGATGATTTCACTTGCATGATAGTCTGCATTCGCTATGTTTAGTATCTCTTGTTTGAGTTCTTGTCATCCACTATGCTGCTGCATCCTTTTTTTGGGTTTGGTTTACTTCTGGGGAAAAGCCAATTAGCAGAGCAAGGTTGTCTCGTAATAACATATCCAGTAAAATTTCACAAAGTAGGGTTTAGAGAGCATAGAGTGTACGCAAATCTTTTTACTGTAGGGAGGCTGTTGTCGAAAGTCAGATCCGTCTCGTAAACAATGAAGAATAGGAATTTGAAGAAGGGGAGGGAGAAGGAGCCTTTGGGTTCTATTTGTTTGACCCGCGGGAGCATTTATTGATTCACCTAGTTTGGATTCTTAGAATATGGCGTTCTTGGGTTCTATTTGTTTGTTTTAAAAGTCGTGGTGAATTGGGATTTTTCTATTGGTCTAAGACTATTTTGGGGAAAACGTATCATTTACAATGATAGAATGATTCGGGGTACTTTGTAGAGTGTAATCATGTAATACTAGATTTCAGATAGATATTTTGAATAAGCAATGTTGCATTGAACAGATTGCTCATTTTGTTTCAAAATTTGACAATATTTTAGTTTTTAAATTTTTACACGATATATTTAAGATCATATGCTAGAGAATTCTTCTTTATAACTATATGTTAAAATCAAAATTAAACAAATAAATTGAAGCAAAGAGAATATTTCTTTGTTGCTAATTTCTTGTTCATAAAATACATTTTGCTTCCTATCAATCACACATGATTGATTTTTGAAGAGTTTATTCGGACCTTTCTAAATCAAGTTTTTGCAACAGTTTACACGAACAATTTATTAATTTTGAACACACAAAAATATAAATAATTGGTGGATATATTGTCATGACCCAACCTATGGCCCATGACTGACACCCGTTTGGGCGTCCAGA
>DF362984.1:5984-24932 GCA_000787875.1 Solanum virginianum
TTTTGAAACGAAGTAAATTAGAAAAAGAAAAAAAACTTTTTTTTTTCCAAAAAAAAAAAAAAAAAGAAGAACAAGATCATTCTCTTCCTACAGAACAAAATGTAGGACAATTTGCATGGTAACAACAATAACATACCCAGTGAAATCCCACAAGTGAGGTCTGGAGAGGATAGAATGCACGCAGACTTTACCACTACCTAAGTAGAGAGGCTGCTTCCTAGACGATTTGCATAGTACACAGAGAAAACAAAACCAGACAAGTACACTCCAACTTTTCTATAATAATGTTGTCTGTTGAGAGACTTTTGACCTTGCAATGAAAATAAATTGTTATAATAACTATTATATCTTGATTTGAGGAGGTTGAATTCCTCTTTTCTCCCTCATTGATTTTGAAATAGGAATATGTGATAAGTTGATCATGACAACACTATCTTTTCTCACACTACATGAATGTTTACATGAGAAAACACTAGACATATAGTTCTTCTTCTTCATCCCAATAAATAAATCATCCTTATTTAAACCACAAAACTTGCCTTTTCTTGAATTACTAGTCTTTGTGCACTCTTTGTATGCTATATAAAATGGATCATCATCTTGCTTCTTGATGAATCCCCTTCTTGATGATGAACTCCTCAAGCGCGGCGGCCGCTCGGAAAAACATGGTGGTGGAGGGATTTTCATGCCATCAAAATCTAAATCCTTTGTGTTTTTGTCATAATCTAGTTTTGTTTGTGTCACCTTATTACTAACTTCTTGTTTGGTCTCCCTAGAGAAGGGAAAATTTCTTTTGGATTTAACTTCTTTATTGTTCATCTTTGAAATAATATAATTTTTTGAATATATGTTGATAAAGAAATGAATTTATATATAGGGACTCTTCATATACTTTATGCATTTTAACTCCTCAAAATATTTCCTTTGAAAGAAGTACATAAAACGTGAAGGGCAAAAAGTTAGTATAACAAAAACGTTAGGTACTCAAAAACTACTAACAGAAAAAGATGATGAAAATGGGGGAAAAAGATTAACCAATCACTTGTCTCGTGTGGTACGAGGGATAAGAGATAATTAATTTTGCAAAAATAAATTTGTAAGGGTGAATTTATTTCATTTGGTAGGGATATAAAATTATGGGATAAGTTATCTCGATATGGTAGTGTTATATTTGTCCCACGATCCATGGCGGAGCCACTCTTTGCCTAGAAGATTCATCTGAACATGCACAGTTAAAATTATTTTTTATCTATATATAGTAGATGTCAAACTTCCTTCGACTAGTTAGTAGCTTTTTCAGATTTTGAATCCCCCTTAATTAAAATTTTGCCTCGTCAGTGTTCACAATGAAGGTGAATAAATAATCTCGGGATAACTTACTCCAAATAAACCCTTATTAATATATAATATATACAACGACGAAATCAGAAGTTTCAATAAGGGATTTAAAATATAAAATTAGATGGGCAAAGAGACTAAGTAAATTCAACATTTACTATAACTAGAGAAAAAAAACATTTTGACTTTGTATATACATACAATGTAATATATACATATATTTTTGGGTAAGGGTAAGGCTAAGAGTGCTCATCCAAACCTCATTTGGCAAAAAAAGGTAAATATGATTTAAATTAATTATTTTTTTAATGTATATATAGCAAATGTTAATTTTTTTTTACTTTTTTCGTGTGATTACTTCTTCATATTTCAAATCATTGATAAAAAAATATTCTGAATTCGATACTTGATCCAGATGAACCCTTTGCGCCCCTAACTTCGACCTTAGCTATCTCTTTGTTTTTTCCTTCATGTCTACATCAAGATATGGTGCAAATTAAACGTATAACCAAAGGAGTTAGGAGAAACAATAACAAACACTTAGATTAATGCAAAGATAAGTATTTTAATTAGATAAAATTATAGTATAAATTGATTTAGGTAAAACATATATAGAATGTGAATGTGTTAGTTTGTAAATTAAACAAACTTATATTACACGAAGAGGACAATTAAAGGAAAATAATTGGTGGGGTTTTCCGTGTTAATTAGGCTAATATGTTTTGTTTAGTTTGGTGTTTTTATTTATCCTTAAAGAGAAATTAAATTAATTATCAATTTTGCAATGTGTTCTAATCAAAATGGTTATCTTTCAAAAAAATAATTAAAAAAATTTAGGTACTTTAAAACTTATGAAGGAAGAAACAAGAAATTAATATTTAGATAAAGAGATGATAAAGCATCCTTACTGTCGATTCAAAGATTATGATTTCAAGCCATCAAGAAGTTAAAAAAGTAAAAGCTCGTAAAAAGAGATAGAACTGAATGAGTTGAATTACAATTCGCTTTTTCGAAAGTCATATTTATTATCTCATCCCATTTTGACCCCTACAAACTTATAATTGTCCAACCTACTCATTTGATATCCCTAATTAAAATTAATAAATAGGAAATAACACTTTTGATCCTTCGATGTATTGCTAAATTCTAAATTTAGACCTTGTGATATCTGACTCTACACGTTTAACATTAACTAATTAAAGTGCGTGTTTTTTTTCTCTTATCTAGAAAAATTATTGTATTTGAACAATATATATATATATAGAGAGAGAGAGAGGGGGGAACAAATATAATCATAATAATTTTTTTAAAATATTCACCAGCAAAAGGAGTCAAAAAGTGTACATTTCTGTTATTTGAAGGTTGAATTTAAATAATTCTATATATAAAAATAATATTCTAAAAATACATTCCTAACTAACCGATAAATTTTATTATTATTTAGACAGGAAGAAAAGCCAAGAAAAGAACAGAAAAACGGTAAATCAGTTTAGCATTACATAAAAGTTTATGCAGCAGCCAAATTAGTTACATATATTTTAAAGAGATGACACTATTAAAGAGTCCGTGTCAGCACAGGCCTAACACATGTTATCTTTTATCTCAATTTAAATAATATTGACAGTTTTTCAATACATATATTTTAAAATTTTAAGTTGTTAATTGTTGCTACTTATAACACAATTTATGTTATTTTTAAATAATATATATTACTTATTTTCTTTCAGTTTATGTTGCACATATAAAATTTTGAGAGACAATAATTATTTTAAATTGTTAATAGCTGAAACAACTGGAAAAATAATTTATTAGGGGTAATATTGTAAAATTAAACAGCTGGAGCATGCACATCAATCGACAGTTGCCTTTAGGAAAAATGATTTATTAGAGATATCGATAATATTATAAATTCATAGTTAAAGCAGCTGAATAAATAATTAATAGAAATGTTGTTGTAAAACTGAATAATTAATAGAAATAACATAGTAAAATCAAACAGTTAAAGTATATACGTGAAGCAGACATATCAACCATGACGTGTCTGCTTCAAGACGCTTCTATATAGTAGTAGTATATATGCGCGCGCACACACATATATATAAAGGAGATGCTCATATTTGGTATCTGCTTTGAGGTAGTATTAATTCAGCTTCATATTATTTAATACATATTTAAGGAAAACGCGCTTT
The DNA here is from genome assembly GCA_000787875.1 of Solanum virginianum. Lineage (NCBI taxonomy): Eukaryota > Viridiplantae > Streptophyta > Magnoliopsida > Solanales > Solanaceae > Solanum > Solanum virginianum. Next base: position 9,512 of record DF362984.1, read on the forward strand.
CTCTATAAATAAAAATAAAAATATAAAAATTGAGCAATCAAATATAAAAAACTTAATTACGAATAAAAAGATCATATTCTTTCCACCACAATCCTCAGCGGTTCATGGTTATCCTTAAAAGAAAACGATTTACAATAAGAAGAGTCTCCATTTTCGAATCTCAATATTGGAAATTGGATTCAATGGTCTAGCAATAAAATAGGAAAAATTGAATAAAATATTGCTTTCCATCCAAACATAAAATATTAATAGCTTAGTTGATTGACTATCGAAATTTCATCCATCCCTTCCCCATTTTTCCCATTAAAAAAGAATCAATAAACTTAAAAGGGTTTCAGTCAAACCTATCATCTAAGAAAGATTTGTGCTATTTTTAAATGATTTAATTACATAATATACATGTTTTGTTTATATAATATTCAGCCATTATTTCTTCATTAATTCACTTGTTTATGATTTTATGAGAACATAAAGAATGTTCAGAATTTTAATGAATTTGTTCAACACTAATATTATGTTGTTATAGCCAAAAAAGATGATATTTAACTCATTACATAAGCTTAAATATAAACATTTGACTCAAGAGTCGTAATATTTTACTCAAGGGATCTGATAGAGCGAGTTTAATAGAGTATTGTGTCTAAGTTATCAAGCATTGAAAGATTATTTTCCTAATCTATAAAGGAATAGTGATCAGTTTGTCTGTCGTGTGTCGTTAGGTTCTTGTAGTTTGTGTAGTGGGCAACAGAGATATTATTGAGGGTCGAATCTTGTAATAGAGGTATTGCAAGTCAACAAGGGGTGGAGAAACTTAGAGTCTCGGTTACAAGAGGTTGTAATAGATTGGTTTGCTCTTGCATCTTAATGGAGTTTGGTTGCTAAATTTTGTGAGACAGGTCGTGGTTGTTTCTCTTTTGAGCAAAGAGTTTTTCCATGTAAAAGTCTGGTGTTCTTATTGTTTATATTTTACTTGTTCCTTTTGTTCTTATTTTGTTACTGTGTTGAGGGACTGTGTCACTATCTGTAGTGGACGGATACATTCTAACCAAGTTCACAATTCAGATTTCAGAAACTAGCAAGAAAAATCAGCATAACATGGATTCTTGAACAAAAAGACAGTTTCTGTGGAAATGTACAAAAATCCTTCATTTACAGGACGAGTTTTCGCTACAATTGCTACCTTAAAGAGAATGACTTCTTAGTTGAGTAAGAAGAAAAACAGATGTATGCTGCATTGCTGCTATGGTATTCATCTTTCGCGTTTAACTTTCTACAAAAAATTCTTCTTACGAAACAATGTACTAAAAAGAATCCGAATGTAAGGAAATGGGGCTAGGGGGCTTGACTGTATTGATGAATATTATCACCTTTCTTGATGGTTATTTGTATTCAAATATGTTGTTGCGCGATTTTCTACTATTTGTTCCACCACAACTTGATCGCCTTCTTGAGTTGGTGTTGGGCGGGGGGGCTTAATGTTCGGAGGAGAGGCAATAGTGCCATCATCTCTCCAGAGTTTCCCCAGCCTTTCCAGTTTACATATCGCGCCAATGCCAGGCTCAGTGTCCTGTCTCCTGTTTGACAGTACAGCTGAAATAGTATATCCCCATGAAGGCTTACCATATTCGACTAGTCAACCTGTTCACCTATCAAGTCTAGCCCAACGAGAAGGAATGATATCCCTTGAAACAGTAAGAAGTAAAAGTGGATTCCTTGAGCTGATAGGAGGCTCCTAACTGCAGCTGTCAATAACAAGAAAGCCAGAGCCAATTCTTTTGTATAGATTCTGTTGCGCTTCTTCTTCCGCGAAGACTTTCTTGCTTTCTGTTTAATTTCCTCCTTCAAGTCTCCCAAATTAGGCTCTGAAGTACCTCTTTGAGGTTTTGATATTTCATCAACCAATAAAGAAAGGTCACCCTCGGAAGAACGTCCTGATTTCTTTGTAACGATCCATTCATAAGAACTTCCAAGCTGGAAGAGGCCTGAGATCATGGCATTGAACTTTGTCACAGACATAGTGTTCTCGAATAGAAGGTATGGAACGATGAAAGGGAATGATCTAGGGGACGGAAGGATGTTGAGGAATGATATTGTGGCGGGGATGTAACACACAACCCACGTAGGGAGCGTGGCCTCGGGAATGAACATGGTCATAGGGAGGATTATGCAAAACAGAGTGAAAGAGTAAAACGGAAGTATCAGTTTCCTTAGAAGGAAGAAAAGAAATATCAAGTTGCCTTTCTTCCAAATGCTTATCTGCATCGACAAAATTGAAAGCATAGTATGTCAGACAACACGCGAATCATCATGCATAGATAGATAGATAGACAGACATGGTTTGAGAGAAAAGAGTTACTATACATTTGATTCAATGATGGCAGGAAAACAAAGACGGAACAACTGCATTGGCCCCGAATGCCATCTATTTTGCTGCTTCCTATATGCTTCGTATGATTCTGGTACCTCACAGAGGCACTGAAAATCCAAGAAAGCCTTTAAGATTCAAAAGAAAAGAAACATTTACTTTTGAGAACTAACCAGTGAACAGAAGTACCTTGACATCGTTAAGAAAGATGAATTTCCATCCGTGGAGATGTGCCCGAACAGCAATGTCCATATCCTCAACTGTTGTTCTCTCCAGCCAACCACCAGAACCTTCCAACGCCTTAATCCTCCATACTCCAGCAGTCCCGTTAAATCCAAAGAAATTCAGAAAAATCCCATTCACCTGCTGTTCGACTTCAAAATGAAACGCCAAATTAATGTGCTGCAGTCTTGTTAGAAGATTTTCTTCCTTGTTCACAAAGGACCACCTGGCTTGAACCAAGCCTACGTCCTCGTTATCCTACAGTTCAATGTCAAAAGACGATAATTAACAAAACAAACTACATGATCAAATTCTACACGCGCAAATAATGCATCAGGAGCTCATACATACTGTACAGACAATGTGGTTGTATATTGGAACCATATACAAGAAAAGAAGATGATCACAAGGAGAGAATCAAGCGCGGAAGGTATTGAATACCTTGAAGTAAGGAACAGTTCTCTTAAGAAAATCAGGTGATGGTTGAAAATCAGCATCGAAAATGGCAACAAATTCATAGTCTTTAACATAGCTGCAATTCATGGCTGACTTAAGATTTCCAGCTTTGTAACCGTCTCTAAGCACCCTATGACGATACACAATGTTTACACCATCCTTCTGCCATTTATGTACCTCCTCTTTGATCAACATCTGAGTCGTGGAATCGTCAGAATCATCAAGAATTTGAATCAACAATTTCGACTTAGGCCACTCCAAACAGCTCATAGCTGCAATGGATTGCTGATAAACCTGATACCAATTGCCACCAACACTCAATTTTCATACAAACAATAAACAACCACCAAGAAACATATAAAACAAAAATAGACACGACGAAACAATAACTAACGCTCCAATCCATACAAATTAAGGTTAGCTGAATGAATCCTCAATATCTATTTCGCTCCATTTAGACCCCTTTCGTTCTAACACTCAATAATTTGACAACATTTGGAAAATCAAGAAATTCTTGAAGAATACAACAACAAACCGAGTATAATCCCACAAGTCAGGTCTAGGAAGGGTTTACCCTTAACTTGAAAAGGCAAAGACCCTAGTCAAAACAGATGAAAAAGACGTTAATTTCTTTGAAGACTAGAACAAATAACCTCTTTTTCGTTACACAAGTGAGGTCTAGGGCGGATAGCATATACACAAACCTTATCCCTACCTCAAAAAGGCACGGAGGTTATTTCCAACAGACCCTCATCTCAAAACAGAGTCAAAAGACAACAATAGCTCTAGTTTGAAGAATATAACAAATAACCTCTTTTTCATAACACAAGTGAGGTATGGGGAGAATAGTATATAAACAAACCTTACCCCCTACCTTAAAAATGCAAGGAGTTTTTTTCCGACAGACCCTTAGCTCAAAACAGATGAAAAAGACAACAATAGATCTAATTTGAAGAATAGAACCAATTACCTCTTTTTCATTACACATGGGATTTGAACAAGAACCATAGGATAGTATATACACAAACCTTAACCCTACCTTAAAAAGGCAAAGAGGCTATTTTCGACAGACTCTCAGCTCAAAACAGACGCAAAAGACAACAATAGCTCTAATTTGAAGAATAGAACAAATTACCTCTTTTTCATTACACATGGGGATTTGAACAAGAACCATAGGATAGTAACCACCATCACCATCTTCAAGATCCACTTGACCATGTTTCAAAACCGGCCTAATCTTCCATATCCGAATCCAAAAACAACCCAAACACAAGATCAATCTATCCAAACTCTGGATAAAGAAGAGGACAATACATACATTTGCCAATACTTGAAGAATGGGAGCAATATACTCCACCCTAATCAAAATCCACAAAGAATAAAGCAAATCAAAGACACCCTTCACAGCTAATGGATTCGCCAATGCGTACCAATGATGAATATGAAGATCAGAAGTTCTAAAGTGCCAACCTTTATAATATGCAGCTATCTCAAAACCTAACAAGATTAAAGACAACCAAACAAACACCTTTATACATGAATAAAACAGGCTATTTCCTTTAGAAGAATCTGTTTTTCCTGTGGCTACACGACGACGGATAAGAGAACCAAAACTGAACAATCCAGAGGCAATGGAAGTTAAACAACCTGCTGCTTTATGTGCCTTAAGAAGAAGAACCCATGTCAGCTGTTTTGCATTCTTGTTTTTCACCTTTTCGCCTTTCGTTAACAAGAAATCATCATTCTCTGATGGAGTTTCTAGCTCAACCATGGACCAATTATTAGGATTCTCCATTTTTACCACTACAGGGGTACCCCTTTGAATTTCTTTACCACCCCACCAGATAAAAGGTGGTGCCATTGATGATTTTGGTGAACACCCTTTTCGAAATCTTGGCCAAAAATGTGAAAGATTGAAACTTTAGCTAAAAAAATATGATAAAAAGACGAATATTGTGGTGTTCTAACCGCGACACATCAAACAAGAACTTGATGAATAACGAAATCTTGAAAAAGTATTATATTATTGTTATGGTAACATCTTGATTTTGATTCCATTTTGATTCGCGTCTTATAATCAAAATCAAAAACAACAAACACCCATCGTGTTTTTCTTGAAACTTTTGATCTTCAAGAACATAAATGGGCAAATTAGAATTTTTTTTTTTTTATAACAATGTATGTATTATACCAAATGAATCTAGATTTGACTCGAGTTTATAGTTAAATTTTGGAAACAAAAAGGAAGAAATTTAAATAATGCAAAATTTCAATAGTTTCTTCCTTTTGTGATGGATTAAGGTAAGAAAAAACCAGTTTTTTTTTTCTGTTTCTTGAAAGAGGTTATTTTGGTGATCAATGAAATTTTTATATATATGCATGGAACGTGATGAAATATTAATAATGATATTAATTTTTTAAACAAATAATTAGGAATGTAATTAATTACGTATGCATGCGGTTTTGTGCTTATCACTCACAAGAAAATAAGTGTTGTAAGAGGATTAGATAAATTGTTTATTTAAAAAATGTTTAAGTGGTTTTCCTTTTTTAAGGTAAAAGAACTTTTGTCTGTTGACTTTCATTTATGTTGAAACTGTTTGGCTGTTAAGTATGTAATTCCTCCGTCCTATTTTAATTATCATTTTTAATGATGGAAGTAGAATTTTATTTAAAGAAATTTAAAATTTTAAGAAGTAGATACATAAACTAATAAAAGGAGGTTGTTATATATGTATATAAAATTATTTTTACCATATGTAAATAGTATAACTTTTCGCCAAAGAGGCTCGAATAAACCCCCTATTTACATTGTGGTTCACCTATTGGTAGGAGTGTGTAAAAATTGAACCGACAAATAAATTGAACCTATAAAAACGTTATTAGTTTATTGTTATTAGGTAATTGAGTTTTTAAAAAAATTATTAGGCTATCGATTCAATATCGATTTTTACTAGGTTATTGGACAAATCGATAGCCCAATAAGATTATAATAATTTACTATTTTACCCTTTCAAAAATATTAAATATTTGTATTTTAAAAGTAATAGGACACTATAGCAGTACTTTATCTATTTTAATTTTTACCGTACTTAAAAGATTACTTAGTTACACACTTTAATATTTAGTCTTTAGTCTTTAATCATTACTCTTTCATGCTCATTTGTTTTATTAATGCAAACTTTTATTAATATTCTTATCGGGTAAATCAAAAGTCAAACCATTAAAGACTTAAAATTGATAAACCGAAAATCGATAAAAATTATTTTATTGATTTAGCATATTTAAAAATCAAAAATTGATAAACCGAATCGATAATATATAAAATCGAACCGAACAGACCGATGCACACCTTTAGCCATTGGGTCATGTTGTGCTTTTCTAAATTTGACTAATTTTTAAAGTTAAATTATATTAAATTAATTTTATATTTTTAAATTTAAACTTTAGATATTCAAAAACTATAAGAAAAGTATTATTGATTGCAACTTTTTCATATCAATATAATAAAAAAATATATCTTAAAATTTAGTCAAACTCTATATATTTTGAATCTAACAATGAAAATTATGACAACTAAAATAGGACGGGAGAATATTTAAGTTAAAAGGAAAGAGTAATTATATCATGGTAGTCATTAAATGGCTAATGACAAATTTGCCCTCAGTAAAAGTTTCTCCTTCCGATCCATACATGTTCACATTACTAAAAAGAGAAAGAATAGATATTTACTTGGATAATAAATCAGAATAATTATCAAAAAAATAGTCATTCGTTATTAGGCATGTATAGTTAGTGTATATTTTATATATAGTCAAACTATATTCAGCTTTTGGGTGTATCATAGTGTATATTTAGTGTATAACTAATGTATAAGTAATCTGCATTAATAGACAATGTGTACTTTCTATGATTTTTGGCAGGCTATATTGTATAGTCATGCATATTTTCTATGATTTTGGACAATTTTTTTTATGTAAATAAATAGGGCTACATTTGTTTTATAATTTAATTAGTTTATTGTATATGTTGGAAATTGTCCCTATTTACTTTTACATGATCAGTTTAGAAAATTAATAGATTATTTATTATTTAATTTTAAATTTATTCTTATTGTTAATTATAATCATTTTAAATATATTTTTTAAAATATCAAATTTATTGATACTCAAAAGTTATACTGTACAAATTATTCTTTTACTTATTACTTCTTAAACATGGTGTTGAATCAATTATGTACAACTAAAGAAAGATGGAGGAAGTAGTATTATTAATGAAAAAAGTAGAGAATTGAAAATGTGCAAATTTTACTACACGAAATATTTGTCATGTTTTTTTTAAAAAAAAAATTACACTCTTTTAAGAAGACATTAATTAGAAGGTGTACTTGACTATTTGATCTTTATTTATGGAGTAAGATAAAAAAAAATTCCATCAAATATTTATTCTATTTATGTGCCATAATTAAGGTATTTCTAGTTTTCAAAAATAGTCAAGTACTATAAAGGATGAAATGAGGAAAAATAATTATATTTATCATGAATTTTTAAAATGATAAGGATTTTAAGACATATATTTTTAATAAGAATGACGAGTATTTTAAAATCGAAGAAATAGTCTTTTAACTCCATTTTAAATTTTTACTCGTGATTCTTTTTTAGATATCTCTTAAGATATATTAATTATGAGGGGGTTTAAACCATTTCATCCTTTATTGTCATTTAGATAATCATAACATCATCCCATAATTGAGGTATTTCTAGTGTTAAGTATAATTTTTGATAAGGATAAAGTGAATTTTTTCAATCTTAAATTAAATTCTTAAAATAATAAAATAATTTCAAATAAGTACTTCACGATAGATAATTTAAGATCAGCGGAGTTGGTCCTTAGTGATCATTATGTATTGAGGTTCTTTCGTAAAGACTGCTATTTTAATGATTTGCTTAACAAAAGAGGTTAAGATTAGGAAAAAGATTATCACTAATAGAGATTTAAGGATACCAACCTCCATCTGATAACTTGACTACTTGAGCTCAAAAAAGAATAGCTAATATGAGGTTTTTGATAAAATAAACAAATTAATTTGACACTTATACACCAGCAAGCAGGGGTGACAAAATTAAGTTCAATCTGTTCAATTCGATCCAATTCGTTGAAGTATGGGCGCGTTAATAACACGCCTAATTATTAGCTCAACTCAACTCATTTAAACGCATTTAAAATTGGGTTGATATGCAATCCAAATTAATTCAAAAGAGATCTTGTTAAAATATTTTCGAAACACTTTTTTTTTCAATTTGATATGTTTTATATAGCCATTAAAAAGAAAAATATAATTTAATTAAGTACTAAAATATTAAAAACGAACAAATAAAATAAGTAAAACTAAGTAAAAATTGGGTCGGGTTGGGTCTTGACCCACTCTATAACCCGTTACTCAATCCGTTTTGACCCAAGCAAATTTGGGTTGGCTTGGGTCTTGACTCATTTGATGTCTTGATCCATTATAACATGTTCAAATTTGACCGAACCCGTCCACTTGCCACCCCAACAAGGACAAAGGGTGATATTTTTTAATTGGCTAAGGAACTTTAATTAGGAGATTTGTAGATTCGTCAATTTTAATGACTAAATGAATACATCTGAATGAGTTGATACCATCTATGGAATTCAACCTCAACCTAATTTGATTATTGTATTTTGTACTCGATTACTTTAATTCCACAAAAGATGTAATTTAGGCGACATCACTGTTGAGTTTCCTCCAAAGCATGTTTATTGCTCTTCATGGTGCAACTACTTGAGCCTTGGAAGAGTTTTCTCGATAGGACCAATATCTTTGTGTTGGATATATAACACGAACATTCTACCTATAACAAGGCTTGTAAGGAGGCTAGGATGGCTGGGATCAGAGTCATGGATCAAACATGGAGCTTGCATGGACGACTTAGTTAAGAAATAAAGTTTCATCAACACACTCTTTTGGCATGATAGTAAGTGTTTAATTCTAACACTTTCATTTCTGATTAAATTCTCGACCGTTGAGTCTCGATGCCCTTGATCTCATTAGGCATCAATCTTGCCTTTGGTTCAATATTTATGAACTTATAATATATTCTGTTTGAACAATTTTATGCTGACAATTTCCTATGACTCAATACAGAGTGCATCTAGAACAAAACTTGTGCAATTTTAGATCACCCCACTTAAACTACATGCCTAACTTGAACTATGACTTATTTTGATTGAGAATTTGAACATATGATAAAGAGTTACTTTTTATAATTTCGATTCAAAATTTTGGAGAAACTATCCCCCATATTCTTAAGTATTAATTACGTAGATAAGAGCATCATTTAAGATATGCCACTTCATTTCAATTACACATATTAGCCTCAAGAAGTAGTGACATTGATGTGTAATATTAAAGGAGGATACATATTTATGTGATTAACTTATTTACTTAATAGGTACTCGAGAATATGTGTAGAAACTTTAATTTTCTAAAATGAGTCAAAAGCGTCTAATAAAAACGTTTATCATATATTCAGATGCTCAATTAAAACATCTCATAATTTGAATCTCTAAATAAAATTTTACTGACTAATTTAAGGTATTGTCAATATATTCCGCCTAAAATTAATGTATCATTATCATTAAGCCAATCACTTAGTTACTACATCACAAGTCGTTGTGAGACAGAGACATGGACATATATTGCAAGATCTTGATATAATATTTAATTTGACGTACTTTAGTTTTTTTATTAATATTTTGCACGACTTTTAAAGAATCAATAATGTTCTCACTTCTTTTTCGTTGTGACTCAAATTGTCAGCATCAACCTATCGATTGATGGTTGAAGTAACATAAATATGAATTTAAATTTTACAAAAATGTTTCAGAAATCCAAAATAGGCAAACTAAAAACCTGTCGTAACCACTAATTTCTCCATGATGTGAACATAAGAAAAAACATTCAATTCTTTCAATCAAACAAACTAAATTTTATTGTTTTGAATTGTATATTTCCAAATTTCTGGCTGACAAAGTGACAAAATATTTTGAAAATTTGTATATTTTGAGTAGTTACGTATAAAGGGACAAAAAGTGTTTCTTTTTGCTTCTTTGAAAATTATATCCACCTCATGGCTTTAAATGCCATAATAATCAATGCTGGCAATATATTTTATTTTTTAATTTGCTTGATAATTACAGCCACTCAATTATTTATGTTAGGTCCTTATCAATTTATTATCTTGAATAATTTACTTAATTACGTAGAGTTTAGTAAAAGTAACTTATAACTAATTCGGTTTAGTATATCTAGCCAATTTGGTCTTTAGTTAAAGAGTCTCGTTTGAATAGCATCAGTGGCGTAATTGAAGGACGGTTAGTGGCGTACGTATTTTTTAAATTAGAATGATTTAAATTTTTCTTCATGAAAGAATTTGTGGATAATCTTGAACTATTTGATTATTAAGAAGAGTTCGACTTCATCTTGATATGATCTTTATGGATATCCCAAAATTTATAGAATATTTGAGATATTGATCTTTATGAATACTCAAGAGATTATGTGATGTTCGAGATATCTTTGCAAGAGAATATATTAACATTTATATAGTTATGAATTGGAATTTTCAGGTAGAATAGTTTCCAAAAATTCTAACTAAAATTGAACTCGTCTTATACAGTTCCATGAATTTTTTGATGTCTACGAATATCAATATTAAAATTTCATTAAATTTGAATTTGTTATCGTAGAATCACACTTCTGGTAGAATTCTCATCAGAAACGGCTTGAAATCAAAATATTTGATTAAAAAATAAAGAAATTTCAAAAGTTCCACTATATATATAACTACTCCATCTAGTAAAGTGTTGCCGTTGAGAACAGCCTCCGGTAAAATTGTAAGGTAAAACAATGTACAATAGACCCTTATGATTGAATTATTTTTTGGACGCTACGCATAGCGAAAGCTTTAGTGCATCAAATTTATCCCTTTTTTAAAAAAAAAAAATCTTTTGCTCAATATTCAATATTCCTATTGAGATCCGACTAAAGCAGGTTTTTTTACAATATATGTCAAGACCTTTTTTTGTGGATAACTAGACATAAATAATGATGCCAAATAAAAGCATGCTAGCTAATACTAGCAATAATCCAACTAATTAATTGACTATGCTTTAGTCTTAAATTAGTTGGACTAAACACGTGGCTAACACGATAAACACCACATAAACCTATTGATATTAATAACTTAATAATTAAGAACTAACAACTTGATCTTTCTTTTCATTATTTAATTTAATTTGTATATTATCATAATATATAAACATGCACTCACATGATTTAATTAATCAAGGTATGAAAATGGATTAGGAATCTACAGTTTAAATTAGAAATAATTATATTTTATTTTATTTTTAATAACATAATTTTATAATGATATAAATATCATAACATGCATATTGTTTAAAATTATAAATTATAATTATAATTTTTAAACTTAATGTAATCAAATACCATAAAAATAAAATAAAAAAGATATACAAATTTATACATAAACAATAACGATGATGTTCGAATCACCTCGAATGATATGAGCCACATGTAATGGAATATAATTCAATCCCATGTAAAAAGAATTATGTGATATTCTGGCCGGTTACATGATAAATACAAGGTTGGCTCTAAGCCTTAGAAATTAAATTAGGTCCCCAAATTTGAGAGGTCCTTTACTATTTTGTTTGTATGTTGAAAATCGATTTTATAATATAGATGCAGGGAGATTCATCTTAAATTATTTTAGCAAATAGCAAATTTATGGTTGGGGAATGTAAGATATATATAACTCTGAAAAGAAGAACAAGTCGATGTTGAAGGCATGCTTAATGACTGAGTGAAATCCTAACAAGTTATCCGCGGAGGCGATTCCCTATCTAGGCCAGGAGCAAGCTTCCTGAGAAGACTTATCTTAAACCAGCTGAAAGGCTTATGCCCTTGGGTACTTTGGTTAGAAATAGAAAGAGTAAATACGATTTTCTTATGAAATTAAATTTCCCTTTATGCTTTGGGGTAATGATTTTTTTTTTCATTTAAAAAGAATATTTGTTTTTCAATTTGTAAATTTAATTTTTTTTTAACCTAACATGTTAGATAATCATAAGATTAAAGGACATTTTGATGTACTCTACATATTATGTATTGAAGACCATAAATTTTAAAATTTTTGTTACTTTATTAAACTTTGTATCAAGTTAAAATTGAATAAACAAATTAAAATGTGGGGATTATAGGAAAAGTTAAAATTTTCAAATTAAAAGAACTTTGCATCTTAACAAACTAAGAAAAAACACGTAGACTTCGAAAAAAATTACTTTTCTTTAAAAAATTTAAAACTTTTGATTCATTTTTAATCTTAGATCATTAATATGCTTGATCCGTCTTTTATCGCAGAGAAAGTGAAGCATCAAATGCTCACCATTTGTTTCACTATGTGGATATATTCCTTCAACCTGAACATTTGAGGATGGAATAGCTTTGCAAATATTTACGTCTTCTCGTGGAATCTTTTTTTTTTTTTTAAATAAATAAATTCACGATGGTCGAATGTTTTTAATTATTTAAATTTATTAAATTTTACTAGTAAAAAATTATAATATTATTTATTTCAACATATAAACACACAACTATATACATATACACATATGTTATCATTATCACTGATTAGGAAAATAAAATCTAGGCCATAAACGGCCTTATGACACGAGCTGGTGACAATCATGCACCACCTGCGTTCGCATTCTCGAAGGCACCCCTCAAGAGGATGCACGACATGTCAACCCCTAATAAAGGTCTTCGCTTTGCATCAAATTAAACCACATGCTCCAGATTTTGTGCGGCCCAGCCAATTATCACTTTTCATTTTGATATTAATTAAGACTTGTATTTTTTTTTTAAGACACTTTAATATTGCACTCTTTGAGGTGGCCCAATGATTTGAGTTTGGGACTTCCATGTTGGAGGTCTTAAGTTTGCTAGCGAAAGCAAGAGGTTTACATTCTGGGTCAAGCTCGTTGCACCGGACTTACCTAGTATGGATTACCTCTCCTATATGATTTACAAGTTATTGCATAAGATATGAATTTATCCTCTGCGTACCTAAAGAACAACAGCTGCATGCCGATCCCCTTGTAATCATAAAAAAAGGACATTTTGATATTGCATGCTAAACATAATAAATAGCACAAAACTTAGGTTAAATTAATCTGAAAGCACTATTATATCTCTAGTTTAAAGGTGGTAGGTGTTAATTTATTCAAAAGCAAAATGTGAAACACATATCATAAAACAATGCAAATCACCTTAATAGATATAGTTTAATTGGTCGACTTACTTGAACTTTTACTCTATTAATAAATTTTTGATTTCTTAATTTGTACCCATTTCCCATCCCTAACTTTTTTTAAAAAAAGAATTAAATAGCCAAAATACCCATATCCCTAAATTTATTGACAATAAACTCGCCCATTAAACCATCTCTAAATAATATATATATATTTTTTTAAAAGTGAATATACACTGAATCAAACTTTAGACTAATAAATGCATATTTTTAAATTGTTCAAAAAAAAAAAAGTCTAAAATGAACGCGCTATGGAATACCCCATCATACAATAAAATATATAAATAAATAAAACAAACAAAAATAATCCACGTGAACAATTAATATGAAACAGAATTCCAATATTTTTTCCTTTACTATAAAGTTACGTACACCAATCAAATATTAAAATGAGACAATGACAGTTAGGTCGGTATAATACAACCCCTCTGGAAATACATAATTCCACGTGGCACTTCCGTCGGGCCCGCAAAATCTACAACCACGTAAAAATCATACTATAAAAATTATTAAAAAAATAAAAGCAAACAACAACAACATGAAAATTTTACGAGTAAGGTATGTGGCGTGTAAAATCTACGCAGATTTTATCATAATCTTATACAGATAAAGAAGTTGTTTTCAGATGATCTTTGTCTAAAACTATTAAACTTCAAAAATAGAAAATACTAAATATGAAAGAATAAAAATCAAACGATAATATATAAATTCAGTAAAAATAACAAATATAAGAGGGACAATAATAACACAAAATATAAAGACACGACTTTTCCTACCAACCTAATATATTACAAGGCCAGATATCATACTACCCCTACTAGCCTATTAACCTTATGCCCTAATACGCGACCTCCATTCCTTTCTATTTGAGGAAGATGATTACATAAGAATATGACACAACTTCATATCACCGCGGACATCACCTTAGATAGAAATAAGTGGAGGTCGCGTATTAGGATAGAAGGTTAATCAATAGCAAATCGTTTCGTTTTTCAAGTTTCATGTTTAAATTTTCAGGTGTATACATTTTTTATTTGTATCAAAAAATTTTGTCAAAACACATTTTAACTTTTAATTATTCAAATATTTCAAATAAAAGAAAATGATGATTAATTGAAACATACAATAATAATAAATTTCGTGAAATTTCATATATGTACGTAATTTTTATCACTACTTTTTTAAGACAAAACGAGCATTTTTAAAAGACCTTCTACTCAAGTAAATCAAAGCACAATAAAAATTTTGAGATATGGTTTGATAAATATTCCGAGCATAATAATAATAATAGTAATAAAATTTACATGTAATTTTTAAATCTTTTTTAAATAATAATAATTAATAATTAAATATTGGACTATCAGAAAAGGCCAAAATAGTCAAAGATAGAGTTATCTCAACCGACGCGCCTCCTGAGAAAGTAGAACCTACGCGCCTCCCTATTCTACTCTATACCTTCTTCTTCAAAAAAAATATTTTTGCAGCTCATTTTTTCTGTTCCCACAAAAGTGGTAAAAGCAATAATTTGAATTTGCTCGGGCTTTTTCGTCTCAAAAAATTTGTTTACTTTTCTGTATACTCTTTGTAGTCGCTGTGAAGTAAAAGCAAATGGTTTTTTGTTTGCTTTAAGGGATGAATTGTTAGTTTTTTTGGTTGCTCGGATTCATCATATCGGAGAAAATTATCACTTTCCGGTGAGTTTATTACCGTAATTTTTTAAAATTGAATTGAGTTATTGTGTAGATTTTTCTTCTCCATTATCGTTTTTGTTAGTTTCTGTGATGAATTTTAGTTATTTATGTTGTTGTTTTGCTTGTGTTTAATCATGCCTCTGAAATGGTGTTTTATGGCAATTGGATTTGATTGTATGAAGTAATTTATGCATAAATTGATTGTTATATATGTGCCGGTTTCTCAAGGGGCAGTTCAGCGATTCGAATCACGAGTTTGGAATCTGACCGAC
>DF362984.1:24994-39066 GCA_000787875.1 Solanum virginianum
GGAATCTGACCGACCTTTTTTTTTGAATTGATAATTGAGGTGTACGGATCGACTTGTTCTTTGGTGAATTTTACAGTTACATGCTACTTCCTACTAGCATACCATCTCCCATTAGTATAGGTACCGGTTGCCTCCATTTGAATTTGAGACTCGTGATTCTGAATCCAATTTTTTGACCACTACGCCATACCATTGGGTGCTCAATGGCCTTTTATCTTTTCTTGTTGCCAAATTGAGCATTCCGTACTCATAGTAAGGAAACTCCCCAACACTCACAAAGGAAAGGAAAATTTGAAAAAAAGGAGAAGATAGATGTGTGCTTGTGTGTGAGGCCTTTGTTTGGATGGTTGTTATGTATTGTTTTATAATGTATTGTATTGTGTTGTACTCTATTGTATTGTATCGTGCTGTATTGTTTCAATGACTACAATGTTTGGATAGATTGTATTGTTCTTCGTCGTTACATAATGTCATACATCTATAATTTGAATGATAAATCTACAAGAAATTGAAAGGTATGTGGTGGACTCCATGAAAAGATAGGGTAAATGATAAAGTAGAATTATTAAATAAATAAAAAAAGTAAAAAAATGTGAAGAAGATATTAAAGTAATGACGCAACCACACCAAATAGGTCGTTATATAAAATGGGTCTTTTCGTCGTTATCTAACGATAGAATTAAACGATAGGATACAATGGAATTTAAGTAACAATCAAAACAAACATTGTACTTAAACGAACAATACAATACAATACAATGGGTAACAACCATCCAATCAAGGGGTAGTGTAGCCGTTGCTGTTAGATTAAATGAACTTCTAGTTTAGTTCATTGACAAGGTAGGATATTTTTGAGTTATGAACTTTAATGTAGTGTACGATTTGTGGTTCCTTATTATCGACAGTTTTTTGATAGAAGAGGACCTCTGTCTGCGTGTTACATTATTTATTCTTGAACTTATGGGAAGTTATATCTCTTTGAGCCTATAACATTTACTTTTGCAGTTCGTGGACTGCAAAAAGAGCTGTTTTCCTGTTATATGATTAGTTCTTGAACTTATGGGAAGTTTGATCTCTTGAGCCTAAAACATTTACTTTTGCAGTTTGTGGACTGCAAGCAGAACTGGTTTTCTGGCCACTGGATATTTTCCAGTCATTAGGGAATGCCTACAATTTTAATTGTTGATTGAGGTTGCTGGCTTATTTGGAAGACGGGGATGAAGCTATCTGCACTCTTGACTTCTGCTGGAGTTAATATTTCAGTCTGTGTGGTGCTGTTCATTCTGTATTCCTTACTAAGGAAACAACCAACTTTCGTAAATGTTTACTTCAGCAATAGATTTGCTCGGGTACAATCAAGGCTGCTTGGTGGCTTTCACTTTGAGCGATTTGTTCCTTCTCCTAGTTGGATCTTGAAGGCATGGGAAGCATCTGATGAAGAAATAATTGCTGCCGGGGGCTTGGATGCATTTGTGTTGGTGCGGATGATTGTTTTCAGGTGAAAGCTGAACTTTCCTCATTGTAGGAGTAATTACTTCCTCATCTTTTTAGCTGAAAAGGTCAATTTAGTGCCTGAAACTCAGAGTTAGCGTCATTATTCTTCCCTCAACTTTGTTGAATGTTTTAACTGAAGTACAGTAATTGTTAGTAAATATTTCATCAAGCTAAGGAATTCCAGTGGAAAGATGTCTACTTGTTGCTGAAAATATTTATTGCTTGTTGCCATAGTTTGATTTTAAATAGAGTGTTTTACAATGTAAAGGTGGACAGTTTCGCAGTATGCATTTCCCACTTAGGATGTATAGCATATGTTAAATGGTGAATTTGTTCCTGAAAGTATGCCATGCACCTGTCTTTACTTCATCTATGTCGGGTCTATGTACCATTAGTCTTATAAGTGTACTTACCTTTTCCTGCTGCTTCTTGTGGACAGTTTCAGAATATTTTCCATTGCAACTATTCTAGGCCTTTTCCTAGTGGTGCCTCTTAATTATTTTGGTCAAGATATACTGCGTCAGAAAATTCCAGCTGAGTCATTGGAGGTATTCACCATTGTGAACGTTGAGCCAAGGTCAAGATGGTATGAAACATGTAAAAGTATGCTGCTAATTATTTAAATGTAGATAATTATCTGTTCCCTTCTAAATGGACATACACAGATGCATAATGCAAGCAGTGATTTGTTTCATATGAATGGAAAGCTTCCGTCTTTGCCTAGTGTCCAACAATCTGCAAATGCCAAGTTTAATCCTTTAAGCATTTTGCATCTGAAGTTACTGTCACCCAGTAAAGAGAAACTATCTCTTCATCCCAATTATATGACTCACTTTCCTTTGTGCTCCATCCCTTAAAGAATGCCACCTTTCTATAATAAAAACAACAACTACTCCCTCCGTTCCCTTTTACATGTCACTTTTTGTGATGGCATTTGCATTAAGAAAAAAGGTAAGTTTGCCATTTTTCCCTTATTTAATAGTAATTGTCCTTTTAGTTCTTTTAATTGGTCAAAAAGTATATATTGTCAAAATCATTAACTATCAAGGGCAAAATAGGAAGAATAATGTAATTTATGCATTGATATTGTGAAATGACATATATTAAGGACCATACATTTATAGTAAGGACGACATATAAAATGGAACGGAGGGAGTAACTTTAAAAATTTATTTTACCCTTAATGAAATGATTTATAACTACACAAATATCGAAGGTTTGTTTTAGACCATAAATTTCAGAAGTCTTCGTATCTTTCTTAAACTTTCTGCCAAGTCAAACGATGCCACATAAATTGGAGTAGTGGTGGCAATTACCATAATTCCATTTTTCAGAGAAAAGATAAATATTAGTGACATTATTTCTTGATTTACTTTGCTTCTTTTCCATCACTCTTTACTTTTCATAAATTTGCCTCTACCTCTTCTTCAGGTTCTGGGTTCACTGCCTCGCGCTGTATATCATATCCTGCTCTGCTTGTCTTCTTCTTTACTTTGTAAGAATTTACAACTAATTTCTAAATCATCTGCTTTTTTTTCTTTTTTCTTGAACTTGTATTTGTTTACACTAAATACTTCATACTTGTGTGTCATTTTTCTTTTCTTGAAAGTTGTTCCGCTTTCTTTTAGGAGTACAAGAGTATCTCAAAGAAGCGGCTGGCATACTTCAGTTCATCACTTTCCCGCCCAAATTACTTCACAGTTCTGGTCCGTTCCATCCCAAAGTCTAAGGAAGAATCATACAGTCATACACTGGAAAAATTCTTCATGAATTACTACGCATCAAGTTACCTATCTCATCAAATTGTCTATCGCTCTGGCTATGTTCAGAAACTGCTGGTGAGATTAAGATACTTTTTATTGTAGTCTAACTAGGCAAGCATTTGCATTGCAGCTTTGGAGAGCTTGTTGTTATCATAGTTTCTCGTGTCTGAATGAATTCTTCTGTTATGGTTTCAACTGATTTTTAATATTGGAGATGGAAATGTGTATTTTTCGAGCATTGCTTGAAGGGAGATATGGGGACTTGGACCTATTAAGTTTTGTCCCATTTTTCATTTTCAGAAAGCTACGGAAATGACTTTGCAATGTGTAAGATGAGGTGCAATCAATGTATGGGGTGTTGTAGATTCGCCACAAAGTACTACATAGTAGATATCAGATGCTTTACTTATCAAAAGGAAAAAAAAATAAAATAGCAGAAGCTTCTGTTGGGAAGCACGTGTTTTTTGGTCTTAGCTGAGGAATGGGATGAACGTTTCATCTGAGACGGAGATATCTCTTTTAGTTTGAAAATCTTGGGGGCAATCATATATGATGATTATAGCATTTTAGAGTGGGACCACTGATGCTTGATAAAAATGATTAACTTATGTGGTAGTTTTCTGGTTAGGCTTTGCACATTTTTCCGCTAATAGTGGTGTCTAGGCCAGCTTTCACGCACGTCAATTATTCTACTGGGTTCCTCCTTACCTTTCAGCAGCATAGATATCGGATAACTTTACCCATCAAAGCTTAAAGATGATGAGATATGGCATCATGAATTTATGCTGTTGAAAATTGAAGTTGCTCTGTCATTGGTGCTATTTATGGAAGTATATTTGTTTCAAACAATTTATTGTCTGAAAAAATGCTCAGTCATTTTCTGGCTATCTCGAAATACTAAATCCACTTTTTTATAGCCGAGAAATCCATGAGGGCCAGTGGCACATTTTTGAACTCTGTGGATAATGGGCTGGACCCTCTATCCTTCTCCAGTTACATGCCAGACTTCTGTCTGCAGTAGAGTTCAAACTCACACGTCATGCATCGTGTTCTTATCAGTAACCATTGTCATTAAAACCGACAAAGTAATGCAAAACAAAGGGTTATTTCTTCTTGATTGAAACCAGAACCTCAATATGTGGCCTTCAAACAATAACTCACAAAGGTGTCGTCTATAAACCAATGTTGATTAGTTGGGTTAATATCAATATTACTGCATATTGGATGTTGAAATTAGTAATGTTGATTGCAATTTGATTATTACATACTACAATACATATATTATTGAGTACTGAAATACATATATGTTTTGATACTTCTTAATTTTCGCAAACTATCAGCATCCAAGGGTGTGGCCTGGTGGTTAATAAAGTGGCTGAAGCCACGAGGGTCTTAAGGTTCAAATCCTAGCAGAGACAATAAACACTATGTGATTCTTCCAATTTGTCTTAGCTTTAGTGGACAGAGTTACTTGGTATCTGTTGCTGGTGGGAAGTAGCAGATATCTTGTGGAATTAGTCGAGGTGCCGGAAGCCGAAAAAATCGCAAAATGTTTACCTTCTAAGGAAGTGTGTGGTTCACTTTTGACTTTTCAGTTCAAACCCCTTGGACCTTGTTTCTTTTGTGTGCTTTGGGATTTTTAAGCACTGTGTATGTTACTATGAACGCCTGGGTCCTTTGATTAATGCAAAATTCTTTAGGTCCTGTCTGAGTTGAAAACAAGGTGATTTTTTTTTTTCCAAAAACTTTTTCAAGCTTTATATTTCTGTTTGTTTGAAAATTTTTGAAAAAAAAAATAAAAGAAAGAAGAAAAAGTTACTATCTTTCTCTAAATTGAAAATCTTTTTTTTTCCTTTCAAATACATTGTTTTCAAAACATACGGGACCTTTTTATTAGCTTCAATGGACCTAAGTGAAAAAAACTACTTCTCTAGCAGCTCACCTCCCTTTCACTTCTTCATATTTAAGTTTTCTTATAACCCATTTTGGAGGCAAAGGGCAAGTCCAGTGCACTAAAGCTTCCACAATGCTCAGGGTACGGAGAAGGGCCCGACCATAAGGTTATATTGTACGCAGCCTTACCTGGCATTTCTGCCAGATTGGTTCTAGGGCTTGGAACCTGTGACCCCTAGTTACATAGCAACAACTTAACCAGTTACCAGTTATAACCCATTTTGATATTAGAAAAAGTCTATATCTTATGAGCTTAAGATAGTACTCGGTTTCTTCTTGATCTTGACTTTTGCTTACACTAGTGTTTTGACATTTAACTTCTTGGTTGGTGCTTTTCCTTTGCTCCTTCACTTTATTTGTATTTGATGGTTAATGTGCCATAAGTTGTATGGCGACAGACTGATGCAGAGGAGGTGTTCAGGATGGTTAAAACAAGCCAAAAGGAGCTTTATTCTGGATCAAGCTGTATGAGATGTGGCACATGTGGAGGAGCTACTTCGTCTTTCAAGATGATTTCCGATGAACATGAACGTGATAAAGGAGGAGATGATTGTGATGGTTTAGATTTGAAGAAAAAGGTGACATTTGTCCCATTATATTATCATACTCATATGTTAGGAGTACTTCAATGTGCCTTTATTGCATAGAGGATTGTGTTTTCGTGAAGTTTTGTGGAACATTTTGTTGATCAGCAGTCAGCTTCTCTTCAGTCCGTTGACAAAATTTTACTGCTTCATTACTCTCTGCCTGCCTCATTGTACTCTGCGGTTTAATTTAACAAAATACTCTTGGGGTTGAATATTCATATATTTACACATATGTACCATTGAATGCTAAGAGAAAAATTGCAGCCATGTCTTTGATTTTGCTTTCTTCAGATTTTGGGACCTACTGATTGGTTCTTGGTATCATAATTGTGAAGTAAAGAAAATGGTAGGAAAATGTAAGTAAAATGGACCTTGTAAACAAATGTATGGAGTGTCCATGATGGCCAAATTTGATGTGGATAGAGCGTTGATAAATGTCTTGTTGCCTTCAGCTAGATTGATTTATTCCTTGTAGGTTTAATAGCTAACCAAAAAATACTATCCTCTTTCATCCACTATCTCCAACAAAGTGCAGATCCAACTTTTTTTTTTTTTGGTCACTGATATCTTTGGAACTTCTATATTAGATGACCAAATACCACTATGAAGTGTTGGATCATATCACCTATCTACCCAAAATATTTAGTCAAAAAGGTGAAGCTGTGTGGAGAATTTCACTTCTTTACATTTTCTGTCATGCAAGATACAAGCCTATGGATGATTGTATAAAACATAATTGTTATCTTAGCTTTTTTCATGCTCACTTCTCCATCTCAGCTAACTCTCAATATCTTCAGACTATTTCATATGGTCCTGATGTAATCAAGCTAGAAATGTGAGGAAAATGCTGCATTAATGCATACTAATCACAAATGTCAGCTAGGTTCCTTGCTCTTTGCCTCTCTAAGAATGAAGCTCTTAGCTTTCTAGAACTTTTGATTTTTTCAATGGTTTTTAATTTTTCACGAATTTCAACAAATTCCAGCTTTTCATTTTTATCTGTCATTGCAAATATGCATATTTTATATTATGACTTCTGTTTCCTGTCAGTAGGCAGCACCAATAACTGCCCTGGGTTGCTTTGGTTATTATGATTATGCCTCTGTATGCCTGCAGACAAATTTTTTATTCAGTCCTGCATGTCCATCATTATCTAGTTGGAACTAGATGGAAGTAATTTTATCTGAAACTTTATGTGATGTACAATTGATTTTTAAAACTTGGCATGCTGCATGATGAATATGAGCTCCATGAGTTGGTGAATCTTTTATAGAGTTTGTGAATCTTTATTAGTAGGAATTAGCTCATTGTGATCATTGCTCCAAAGTTCAAATGCATGAAATCCCATATTCCTTGTCCTCTCTACTAGAGTCCCACATTGGTCAAGGGTAATACACTGTTGTTTTCTTATATGGTTTTCGGTTATCCTTACTTAATGAGCTAAACTTTGGTGTTGAGTTAGACTCGATGTCCATTTTGTTAACATGGTATTAGAGCCAAGCTTATCCTGTTCTTGATTTACCTAATATTGCGCCTTCATGTTACGTTGTCCTCACTGGATGTCCAGTCTTGAACGTATCAGGGGGTGTTAGACTCCCAAATTGGTGGAGGATAAGAGTTGTTATCTCGTTACATAAATTTAGACAATCCTTACCTTATGAGCTAACTGTGCCTAAGTTTAGCTCAATGGTCCATTTGCTTGATATTCAAAGATTTCACTTCAATGATAGAAGCGACATTGAGTTTCTTATGTTCCAAATTATGCGTACTAATCCCTCTGGCTTTTATCGGTGATTTGCTTTCTTGTATTCGACTCTAACTGGTCAAATCTTTCAAACTACTGTAAGCCAAAACAGGATGTGAACTGAAGGATATAAATTTTTTCTTGCAGGAGTCTGCATCTGCCTTAGTTTTTTTCAGGAATCGGTATGCTGCTTTAGTTGCTTCACAAGGTCTTCAATCTTCGAATCCCATGTCATGGGTGACAGATCTTGCTCCAGAACCAGATGATATGTACTGGTCAAACATTTGTGTTCCTTACAGACTCCTTTGGATTCGTAAAATTGCCCTTCTAGTGGCCTCTATTCTTTTTGTGGCATTTTTCCTTGTGCCTGTTTCACTAACACAGAGTCTCGTTCACCTCGACAAGCTGCAAAAGACATTTCCATTTCTTAGAGGATTTTTAAAGAGGTAATGCAATCTTCTGTTTTGTTTCCATTTCTTGGAGTACAGGTGGTTTTCCATGTGTGCCTGTGTGTGAGAGAGAGGGGGAGAGAGAGAAGAAGAGAGAGAGGAAGAATGGGAGATGTTTGTGTGTGTAGATTAACTTATAGACATTATATTGAATGTAATTAAATAAATTCAGAGTCTGGCTGGATAATTTCAAGACCATATATTTTTTTTGAAAGATGATACTCTGACGATTCTAAAGAAGGTTCATTTACTTAGAAGCATTCACAGTTTTTAGTTTTGTTTTTCATCATCTAAAAGAAAAAGGAGAAAAAATAGTCTTAACCTAACCCCAGGGCGGACCCCAATCGGGAGGCGCTAGACAGACTAGGGCTTAAAGAAGAAGTTGATGGTCGATTAACTAATGAGAGTAGCAGATCATATTGGAAGAGAACATAAATAAATAAATAATAAAAAAAGAATAATTGGAATCCACAGTTGTGGATCTTGATCCAAAAGGTTCTTTCTTGATCTAGCTATAAGGATGGGGCATTATGGGAAGATCAACGAGGAAACCTAATAGAAATTACTATAGTTGGACCCAACAAAAAAGATGTTGTCAAGCAAATGTGTGATAAGATTCTCTTCTTGTTATTTACTGCATTCCTTTGTACTGAAACATTTCCTGTTTGCTTCAATTAGAGCTTTTCATTTTCATGCATTAAATAATTTTTATATTATCAGAGGAAAATAGACAGTATATCATGAGAAGGAAACATACATGAACAATATAGTAATTCTTTTTCTCCCTCTTTCTTGCAGGAGAGGAGTTACTCAGCTTGTCACAGGATATCTACCAAGTGTTGTATTAATTTTGTTTTCCTACATTGTTCCTCCGTTGATGATGCTATTTTCTAAAATGGAGGGCTCTATCTCTCGTAGTGGCAGGAAGAGGAGTGCATGCATTAAAGTTCTATACTTCTTCATCTGGAATGTTTTCTTTGGTAACATCGTCTCCGGATCTGTTCTCGACAGACTAAATAAAATTTTTAAGGATGTGAACAATCTACTTTCAACGGCTGTGCCATCAACGGTAACTCCACCCTCTCTCTGTCTTCTTACATGCTTTCATTCTTGGTATAATCATCTTGTTCAAATATTCATTTTCTCGTCCCTAGCAATGTAAAATGAATCTGTTTGCTTATCCTTGTCTTTCATCAATGATATTGTATCGTATAAATCATGAATATATGTGACATCAAGAGTTGATTGATTGGTAATATGTTTCTTTTGCAGGCCACCTTCTTTATGACTTATGTTTTGACCTCTGGCTGGGCAAGTCTGTCTGTTGAACTCTTACAACCATTTGGTCTCATCTGCAGATTGTTCTCCAGGTTTATTATGAGAAAAAAAGATGTTTCATGTCATGAAACACTTACTTTTCCATACCACACAGAAGTTCCGAGGATCCTTCTATTTGGCCTCTTTGGTTTTGCATATGCCATTTTGGCACCTTTAATACTGCCATTCCTGGTAGTTTATTATTCCATTGCGTACCTCGTGTATCGTAATCAGGTAAATATAGATCTTTTTCTCTACTTTTCGCCAGGTCTGCATGGATTCTAAGATATTGTATGTCGGTCTTTTGAGATAACTTTCTTCTATGTGATTTTAGGTCTACCTTGTTCCTTTTTAATGCCTATATTCACGTAAAGTAAATGTACTGACATGAGTAGAAATTAATCCCAATTTATTGGTATCGCCCTATATATATCTTTTTTCTTGCATTGTGCTCTATTTTGCTCTAGGTCCGCATGGATTCTAAGATATTGTAGGTTTTCTGAGACAATTTTCTTCCATGTGATTTTAGGTCTATCTCGTTCTTTTTTTTTAAAACCTGCGTTCACTATGGTCCCAGACTTACAAATCAGTGCCTCTGGAGGTTGATGTAGGATATGGCCAAACCATTTCGAGGGATCTTTTCTTATTTTGTTCTCTGTGTATTATATGCACCTTCTACCAAATGTTGTTATGTTTAATGTTGTCTAATTTTGTATGACTGGATCCATTTTAGCATCTGCATCTTGTGACACTCATCTTGTGGATATACTGGACTTTAGAAGCCCAACATTCTCTCTCATGCAATATTGTTGGTCTTAGATCTGTTGTATAGAATTTGTCTCACTTTGCTAGGTACTCTCTATCACATGACATTTCGGTAGTACTTACCATCCTATTTTTATTCTATTGTATAACATCGTCATGTCATCTATCACACCATTTTCCTGGAACACTGGTCCTAAAATCTAAATTGCTTCCAATTAGGCACCACAATCCTGTCTGATTTCACCTAGTATGCTGGCCAAAATTGCAGTGCGTAAAATTCAGTCTTAATTGTACTTATCCTAGAACTCTTACTTTCTAAACTGCTACTCCAAAGTTCAAGCTTTCTGTTTTGATACTCTTGCTCACTAGTTTTGTCAATTAATACAACATAGTTTGACCTTGGTATCTGCGCTGGTGGATGTTAGTATGCATACGGTGGAATGTATTGTTCTCTTTTGTATTTCGTCTAAATTCTAAGCATTAATTCGAAGAAACATGCACTTCACTTCTCACTGCATCCCACTTAAAGCACTCGGGGGCTTTTCTTTTTCTTGCTTATTGAATCAGTATGCGGGATTGCCTTCTTTTATTAGTCTTGCTACATGTTGAGACGAGAAGGGATTTATCTGCGAAGTGTTTGCTGATTGACTTATGTGTTTGACTTTTCACCATTGAATATCCATTTTCTTGTACATTTTTCCTTTTTCGTCGTTAGCCTGTGGTCTGACAACTCTGTGAAACTATCAGATCCTCAATGTATATGTGACAAAATATCAAACTGGTGGAACCTATTGGCCTATTGTGCACAACACAACAATTTTCTCAATGGTGCTGATGCAAATTATAGCTTTGGCAGTCTTTGGATTTAAAAAATCTTCATCCACGTCAAGCTTCACTATTCCATTGATAATCTGTACACTCCTCTTCAATGAGTACTGCAGGCAAAGGTTTGAACCTTTGTTCAAGGATCCTCCTGCTCAGGTATGACTAGTTGCAAAGTTCATTTTATATGGTCGTCCATATATGCATCTTAATCCATGCGCATTTCCTCAGATCCTCATTGAGATGGATAGGCAGGACGAGGCACATGGGAGGATGAAAGAGATGTATCAACAACTCACATCAGCTTATTGTCAGTTCAAATCAACTTTATTTGTGCTGAGTAAAGCTGTTTCTGAAAATGACGGAGAGAACATGAGTATCCATAAGGTTGAAGTTGTAGAAGACGTGAATCCAGGTTCAAATAGCTTAATAACTACTGTGGACAGTCTTATTTATCTGGATGTTTTTTGACATGCTTTGTTGCTTGCAGGGAAAAGTCCTTCGCATCTTCCTCCATCATGTACATCTGTTGAAATTAAAAGTCCTCGCCTTCCTCTATCACATACATCTTTGGAAATTAAAAGTCCTCATCATCTATCACCATATGCATCTTTGGAAATTAGAAGTCCTCCACATCTTCCATCATCACGTACGTCTTTGGAAATTAGAAGTCCTCCACATCTTCCATCATCACGTACGTCTTTGGAAATTAGAAGTCCTCATCTTCCTATGTGTACATGTCCAGAAGTAAAAAGTCCTCTTCGTCTTCCTTCATCACATACATTTTTAGAAATTCAAAGTCCTCACTTTCCTTCATCACGCACGTCATTGGAAATTAAGAATCCTTCTCGTCATCTTTCATTGGAAATCACGAGACCTCATCTTCCTTCACCGCGTACGTCTTTGGAAATTAGAAGTTCTCATCTTCCATCACCACATACACCTTTGGAAGTTAGAAGTCCTCATCTTCCTTCACCTCATCATCGTTCTCCACGTTCATCTTCGGAAATTAAAAGTCCTCTTCTTCCTTCACCTCGTGAATCTTCAGACACTAAAAGTCCTCGTCTTTCTTCACCAGCTAAATCTTCGGAGATTAAAACTCCTTTTCTTCCTTCTCCACATGAATCCTTGGAAACTAAAAGCCCCCCTCGTGCTTCACCTCGTAAATCTTCTGAATTTAGAAGTCCTCGTCTTCATTCACCAGGTACGTCTTTGGAAAGAAACAGTCCTCGTCATCCTTCATCAGGTACGTCTTCAGAAATTGATGAATCATGTGGCAAGTAGACGAAACTTTTCTGGTAATATATATATATGGTGTTGATGCTGTTTGTGCATTCTTATGACTGCCCATTGATGTGTCTTGTAAAGAGACTTCTTGGAAGCGTAAAGGATTATACATGTGAAAAAGGGCGTCCGACGAGACTTCTAAGTGTACAGATCTTTGTTCTGAGGGCTCTGAAGATGCAAATCTTAAAAGATGTACTATAGATTGGTTATGTATTGTTCTATAGATGGTTCCATGACTATGGAGACCTGTGTGTAAGTATATAGATGTATTTGTGAAACAGTATGCTTGATCTGAGTAAAATTTTGTTTCTTTGAAACTTTTTAGTTGAAGTTGTAATATGCACCAAGAGAAACTAAAATTAGAACACAAATCACATCATCCAAACTCTAAATTTACAAAAATTTTATTCATCCTTTTGGATTTAGTTTGATCTAATTATATGTACATTTCAAATTTCTTTGCATGTGTATTAGTAGTTTGAACCGGAACAAAGACCAATTCAGAATTTAAACTTGATTGCAAATATTTTGGCAAGAATTTCTAGTATTTTGAAATTGAGGATTCAAAATTAGTACTTGTTGATTTTTTTACTTTATATTTTTGCTCATACATATCTATCTTTTGTATCGAAAGTACTAGGTTCAATTGAACCAATTGAAAGAAAAGCTCAATCCATCTCGAAATTGAAAGTCATGAATTCAGTTGAACTTATATAAACTAACCTAGATTCTCCATCACACAAAACCTTATTAGCATAATTGGTTAATATTTCTAGCCATGAGTTAATTAAGAGTGTCATATATAGTTATTAGTTATCAGCTGTCTTCAAATTGGCTATTTTTGCAATTGCCCAACAAGGAACTCTTTTAGAACATAATCCTTTAATTAATACAATAATATATAAATTCTCTAATCTCATTAATGTCTTATACATTACAAACAAACCTTAATTTCTACAAACATAGCACAACTTTTGCTAATTTAAACTTTGCTAACATTATTAAATAAAAAAATTCACTTAATCTCAATAAGCCAATCCCTCTTATCATCAATAATACCTTTTTGAATTGCTACTAATCTTGAGTTCAACTGCTCACTTATTAATTCTGAGCTTACCTTGTAGTTAATCCTGCAAATTTACATCATTAATCCTAACTAGATAAATAATTAACAAATAGAAGCAAATTAAAAGATGAATTAAATTTGAATGAAGTAAAATAAGTCATAAATGATATTTTACTTTGATCATCTCTTCCTCCATACTCCCTTGCCCTTAGGTCGGAGTCAGGATTTTCACTAAGGAGGTTCAAAATCTGAATAACTGAACACATTAACTAGTTAAAGGGGGTTCGACATCTACTATATACATATAAAAAGTAATTTTAATCATGTATAAAAAACATAATTTTCTGCTGAAGGGGGTCAGATGAGCCCAAGGGCGTGTAGAGAAATATAGCAGAAGAAAAGTATTTATCGGGAGACCTTCTACTAGCCCAAGATCGTTAACTAAGATCGGAAGATTCAACTAAAGAAGAGGAAGCTAGAAAGGAGAAGAAATATTTTGGAAAGTAGAACTTTGTTACATAAGAAGACTTCTTTGTTTTTGGTTGTGGTTGCTTGGTTACAAATGCATGAGGCCACCCCTATTTATAGTTGTGTAGGGATGATTCTAGATATATCTAATAAAAATATCTAAATAACTTTATCTACAAAAATCTAGATTTTTCTATAATGCATTACAAATATCTTCCTAAAATATCTATATTCTAGACTTTCTAGATTTTTCCTAAATATAAATATCCAAGATATTACAATACAAAATTCTAGAAAGTCTTANTAAATATCTAAGATATTTTTACTTCCAAAAAAATCATCTTTATTTTTTCACAG
>DF362983.1:13483-32910 GCA_000787875.1 Solanum virginianum
GGCCAACACTCCACCCCATACAGCAAAGATGGTCTAACCACCAATCTGTAAAACTTACCTTTGAGTTTAGGTGGTATCTTCTTATCACACAATACTCTCGATGCAAGTCTCCATTTGGTCCAGGCTTCCCCAATACGATGATGAATCCTTTGGATTCCAAGGCGTGTCTCCAGGCCTCCAACCTGTCATTAACATTTATTAAAAAATTATGAGGATCAATAATATTAACTAAAGACTTTAACACATAATTTATGAAAGATCTGTTAGGCACGTTCTTAACGTTGAGTGTTGAACGTATTTAGGACGGATGCTTAAGACGCGAGCCATGAGGCGAGTCGCTTTTAAAATGCTACTTCAAAGTATTGTTACCCACTGTATTGAGATAGCTTAAGCCATAAAATAAACTTGCATGATGAAGCTTTAATATAAGGTAAATATAACTAGATAGCAATTCGTACAAGAAGTAGATAGCTTTTTTCTCATTAACTTTGCTTAATAATACACATTAATATACTCCAGTTTTCTTTATTTCCGCTCTGAGAGGATCTTAGCCTACCAGCATTAGATTAGTATAGAAAGGATTGGCATGCTATCTAATATATGATAGCAGCCAAGAAATTGAGTGATTTCGTCTTTCTTCCAACTTTGACCTGGCTGGAAAATGCTTTAGGAAAGAAAGATCCCAAGCTTATGCTGAATTGAGAGTGGACTTGACTTGGTCTTCTGTGAGTTCCAGAGATTCCACTTGGCTACATCCGCCCCTACCCCCGCACAGGTTAAAGTCTCTATCTACGATCAGATCCTTTCTGAACTCCCCTATAACCGCTTATCAAAGAGAAGCTTTTTCCTAGACTAAGAAGTACCTCTAGCATTTCAAGTACCCAGTTCAGAGCCAGGCATCTTTGGCATATCCACCAGTAGCGCCTTTGGCATGATAGGCAGGCAACATATCTTACACTTCAGCTGAGTCTAACGAGGCTTAGGTGCGGAGCCTTCCACTATGGACCGAGACTATGCAAAGGTAGAGCACCACGAAAACTTCGCTGACTTTATCATTAACCTTGATTTCGCTACGCTCAATAAGAACTCGAAATAGCTCCATAGGTTCATGTTCCGCTTGCTTCAGCTTTAGCCACTCGAATTTTTGATATTATTTTTTATTTCTCATCAAACGAATGACATCTTATTCTGGAAATCCTAGCTATTCTTAGCATGATATTGAGAAATCTCATTGCTATTACTCAAACAAGCATGAAACGTATGCTTGGTCGAATCTTTCTATTCCGTACATATTTGTTCCTGAGCTATTTGGCATAAATAAAAGGGGTAAAGTCTTTGGAAGACTAATTGGTATTTTTATCACATTAGCTAAAACTTATTTATTTTTGTTCATTCCTATTGCAACAAGATGGACCTTACCAAGGCTGAGAATGGGCCAGCTATTAAATGTTGGGTGGAAATTTCTTTTACCACCATTAGATCACTAAGGCTGACTTTCGTCCCTACTCGACGGTGGATCTTGCAGTCAAGCTCCCTTCTGCCTTTGCACTCGAGGGCCAATCTCCGTCCGGCCCGAGAAAATCTTTGTCCGCCTCCGTACCCTGTTGGGAGGCCTATGCACCATAGAAACTGTCTACCTGAGACTGTCCCTTGGCCCGTAGGTCCTGACACAAGGTTAGAATTCTAGCCCTTTCAGAGTGGTATCTCAAGCATTCACCAATGAGATTTGTTTATTCGGCGGAAGCCATTGGTAAAAAGCAACTATTCTATCCTGTGAAGATAATGCTCCTAATGAAGGACCACTCCTGAATGCTAGTTCAAACTAAGCTCAGTTGGAGGAAAGGGGGAATTCCACTCTACCAGTAAAAAGAACCCCGACACCTGTGTTCACACACCACCCTTTCTTAATGGCCTGAACTGCTATGAAAACCTGATCTATGGATTAGCCAGAATAGTGGGGGAGGAAGAAGGATGTAGCTACATCTTGAATCTTTAGTGACTCATTCATCTAGAGTAGACGGAATGGCTTCAACGGGGGTCAGAAAGGCAACCTTTGCCTACTGTGATCAATTTTCACTCGATAGAATACTGAATGTTCATTGTGGACTCTTTCAGTGAGCTAATTAAGGTTTAAGGGAAAGGGCAGCCTCCAACCTTGGGGGTGCGATAATATATCTAAGAAATTATTCCACCGAACGTACTCCACTCTGGATACAGGAATAGCTATTCCATAACCGACTCCTATCCAAGCCAAGGAACTTACACCAAAGAGTGATTTTCAGTCCTTTGCTCTAGCTAGCTGAGCTACCTGAACCACTTTCCTAAAGTTTGTTCGCTCCGGGAGGGGATTGATTGATGTTTCCTTATCTGCTATTTCGGGATCGATTTATGTAGCTGATACAAATAACTTCTTTAGCTGAACTAGTATCAGATACCATTTCTGTTGCTAAATCAGCAAAAGTGTAAACTTCTGCCAAGAATCTGATGCCTACTACTTCACGTAATTATTGAATTCACTGTGTGGTGGAATGAAATGATCTTGTTTGGGCTGATCTTAGACTTCAATCAACCCCTTCGTACTTTGATCTAATCAATCGATCGATCAAGAGGCTAATCTCTTTTTTTTGGGCTGGTAGCTAAAAGAAAGTGCTCGCTTTCTCTTGAACAAGGGAAGGCAGCATAGACATCAATCCCATGAGCCTCTTATCCATTCTCATTGAATGATTGGGGGGGAGAAAATCCAACTAAAAAAACTCACATTGGGCTTAGGGATAATCAGGATCGAATTGATAACTTCCACCACATCAATGGTCGAAGTTTAGACCACTCATAGTAGTTCTACCTATAGAAAGGATCATGAAAGAGGCGATCAGAATGGTACTCGAATCCATTTACGATCTCGAGTTTCCAAACAAATCGCACTTCCACCCGGGTCTAGGTTTCCACGGGCGTATGGCCTTACCTTGCCATTTGACCTCTTTTCCCATGTGAGTAGGAATGTTCAGTGACAACCTCTCAATTGTCATCGCTTGGCCTCTCTTTCTACCAAGTAGCACCTATCCTATCCGATTTAAATTTTGTTATCTAAAAAAGAATCAATTTCATTCAACCTTTGATTCAAAGAACTGCGCTTAGACCCCCTGCCTATGAAACAACTTTGCTGCAAATAGAGTTTCTATTCAAATCCCTACTTAACATGGTGCCTTAAGGAGAATTCGGAGCCGGTTGCTAGCAGAAGTAGCCCTGTATGTAGACCAAGGACTTTCTATTTCAATGGGATTCTAGTCTCAAGGGCATTTCCGCCAATCACTTCAACTGTGCCAAAATGCCCTATCCCTTGAGTCACTGGAACCGCTGACCCCACTTTGAAAACCAGAGCTTCCTCGCTTGAATAAGCATGCGCCACTCATGTTGAGGTTTAGCTGTGTCCTTCGCTTGGTAATCCGAGTATGGTAGCCAGAAGAAAGTGCTCAGGATTGTCTCATTTTTTAGTCTAATCCACCGATTCTCGAGCTTAGTCTTTTGACTTATCCCCACCTAAGTAGAGAGAGAGGGATGATAGGGACTCTGAAGACGATGCTTCAACGAAGAAAAATGAGGTCGTCACTCTTTTTCACATACATCGGGAGAAAGGGTTATGATAGCAAGCCCCTCCCCGGCCGGAGAGCCTCCAGGACAAGGCGTCCTTGGCTCAGCACTATAGCACATAGGGCTTCGGCGCTACTACAGCGCTACCATTTTTGATTATGGAGATGTGTGTAGAAGAAACAATATATTGATAAAGAAAGTTTTTTCCGAAGTCAAAAGAACGAGTGAATCTAGTTTTGAGAGCATGCTTTACTCTAATAGAGGGCGTAGAGTTTTTAAGTGAAGGCAAGCGCAACTATATATGTAATATCCTAGTTGTCAGCAAGGCAGGTCCATTATAAAGCCTACCGGCCAGAAAGTCCTTAAGAATGAGAAAGCCGACTAAAAGGCTATTCCATAACCGACTCCTATCCAAGCCAAGGAACTTACACCAAAGAGTCTTTACAAATGATGATTCAGACGAGACTCGACATTTTTGAACCAGGAAACACTCGATTTCCATTTCGATTGTAGGTGTAACCAACTGCTAGTAAGGATATGGCAGAAAGAAATAATAGAAAAAGAGCGTCAGTATAAATATCTTCATTAGTGCGTAAATTGATTGTATACCACCACCCCTTACTAGTCAAGTGGTAAGGTAGGGTGCTATTCGATGAAAAAAATAGACTTTAGGAAAGTCGTTCACGTAGCTCAGCTGGTTAGAGCAAAGGACTGAAAATCCTTGTGTCAGTGGTTTAAATCCACTTCTAAGCAAGCGAAAGATCCAAGTCATCCGGGAGCGAGCCAGATTTGGAAATGAAAGTGAAAGAGTAAGCAAAAAAATGAGGCAGAATACTCTCACCCATTCTTACTAAGAAATTGAAAGAAGCCTAAAAAACAGAGAAGGGGTGGAAAGTACAGGCTATAACAATATTAATACTAGTAATAGTCCAATTTATGATTATCAGGATTCTTATCTGAATAATAATAACACGGGGAATCTAGAAAATTTCTGGGGGCACTAGCACGAGCAAAAATGGTTGAAAAGTCTACTATTTTAAATAGAGTAAAACAACCCAAAATCCCAGAGCGCACTGGATCTATTATGGATGTTCTTGCGGGAAAGGCTATGCTAGGGCGTGTGGTCGATGGCTTGGGAGTACCTATTGATGGAAGGGGGCTCTAAGCGATCACAAGCGAAGATATGTTAAAGTGAAATGGGATTATTGAACATAAATCAGTGCACGAGCCATCCAGAACCCCTAGCTCTCTTCATTGCGTGACAATGTCGAGACTTGTGAAGATATGGCTTTCTATTTTTGACAAGCTTATTTTGAGCCTGACGCTTGGCATGGACCTATCGCCTTCCGGTGCATAAAGCAAGCACACAAGGACTGCGTAAATCTTTGGTCTGTCTATCATTGCCCATGTTGTGTTGGGATGACTCCTTTTTTTAGGCAAGAAGACCACTAGTGGAATTATGAAACTATTAAGACTAACTAAAAAAAGAGTACTACTCTTCTTCCTCCACTACTGATATTGACTAACCTGTTGATAGGATAGCAGGGGAGCCCCGACTAGTTTACCAGACAAATTGAGTTGTCGTGACAATACCTTTTAACATCAAAAATTCTCTTTATCACGAGACTGATCAGATCTGCCGTAGACACCCGAGAGATCTTCACAAGGCAGGCTAAAATAAAAGACTAAGAGGCGCTGCAAGCGAGCAAAGAGTTATGCTTTCATTTCTTTGTTGAGATTGAAATCAAGTTAAAAGGTTAGGTATAATGGACAGGCTAAGTTAAGAAAAGGACTTCCTTTCCCTAATATGAACCTTGAGTCATCAAAGCCCGAGCTTAGGGTTCAATTACGGGGGGTAACCGGTCGATCAACTCATTTTGGGGTTAACCAGTCGATCAACTCTAGGCTGAGCTTCTAGGATTGGCATTGGGCCTTCCTTGCGCAGCTTAGGTGGAAGGCGAAGAAGGCCTCCTTCCGGGAAGGGAGGGGGGCGAGCCATCAGTGAGATACCACCACTCGACCGATTTCATCCACTTGAACATTCATGTAAAAGTTGCTAATTCGACTTTTTAATAGACTTGTTAGTTCCGCAGCCCGGGGAGAAAGTTCCATAATGAAATTCTTGATATTAAAGAAAATAAGAAAATAAGAGAGAATGCCTCTTACGAAAGCGAGTCCAAACTACATACTTAAGAATACTACGAAAAATAGAATCAAAAAGCAAAAGCAGAGGGAAATCCATCTTAGCTCTTCCACTGAAAAGAGCCTCTCCAAAAATGCTATGGCTTACATACCCGGTTCAACATTCTTGGAAAACAATTGAATCGAGGGTTCGAGAGCCTATAAGTGGAACGTTTGCTATGCTATAAGGACTGTGCGCCTACCTGGATTGGCTTCGCTATCGTTCTCGTGTAGGGGCCGGTCTATCCCAAAAAAGAGGTCCTCCTATCTAAAAGGGATTTCAAAGCAAGCGAGTTCTCTATTTCGTATCTCGGCCATCTTATCTGCAAGGGCGGCTTCCTCCGTTTCTGCTGTCTGAACTGCCACCTCTGCTCCAATACATTAGCTTTTTTATTTCTTTTTTTTTTTATCATCTTCCAGATAAAGAATGAACAAGAGTAAAAATGAAGTTGATTCAAATAAAGATTTCCTTTGTACCCTATGTCAATAAAAGTAAAAGAAAAAAAATAAGGGCAAAAATTCGACTCTTAGGAGGTGTGATGTTGAAGGCTCAATATATTAATTGGAAAAAGTATCAGATCGACGTCGAGGATGTAATGACAGTGTCAGCACTATCCCTAAAGATCTTCCAAAGGAAATATTTTGATGAATAAGCCTTTCATATTAATATACCAAATAGAAATCAAGACTCTTTTATTAGGAGCGCTTACTATGGTGGTCACCGACCCTGACTGCCCAACCTGAGAGCAGACAGCTAATACGTTTCACTTATTGAATAGGGTTCTATGGTCGGTCCGTGACCTCTGGATTCCAAAGGCGTCCTTGGGGTGATCTCGTAGTTCCTATGGGGTGGAGATGATGGGTCGGTCTCATGGAGGGAAAAGCCAAAATGTAGTTGTCTTGCTCGCCGCCTCAAGGCATTCCCCTCTCTCCTCGGTATCATCCCACACAGAAAGAAAGAGCGCAGAGCCCCGGCCCCCGGGTTCTTTCCCATACAAGGCGAGGTCCTGGGCGATATCGTACCATGTCAAGCAGTCTTTTTCCTAATTTTTGATGCACGATTCTAAAATAACCGCACACTTCAAACTCTCAGTCCCAAAGCAGGTTAGACTACATGCCTAAGGAAACAAAAGCGATCCAGAAAGGTTTTCTTTCTAGCATATGCGCTCTTCCCCCTTTCGCGATTAGAGCAATCAGCCTATTCTAGTTTCATCGGAGGATCGTGAAGTTGCTTTGCTTCACACCTGGCCTTTGATCTTTCGCTGCGCTCCTGCACTATACAGACGACTTTTTGGCGGTAGGATTGGGGTGGCTTGCTTGAGGCAGATTCAAAAAAAAGCGGTGGACTATCCCGCAAGGTTGGTTACCTTCACTTCACCGGGACCGGCTCCTCTACTCCTTCTCTCCGATCGATCATCCACTTTGGGGGAACGGATCTGCCTCATAGGATGGCACTTTTCTAAGCGAAGAAAACGCCTCTCTAAGAGAAAACAGAGTTCTTTAATTTGAAGCTCCGTACTCTTGTGAAAACGGACTACACTGTCTCAACCACCCGCCTTTCCCTTTTTTGTTTGTTGTGGACCCGAAAATGCCCGAGTCTAAAATCAGCGACATATCCAATGAAATTTCACAAGTGGAGTTTGAATATACTCCATGAATCTAAATCCAAATCTAAGAATCACATGTGTTTAATAAATGATATCTTACAACTTATAAGCAATGCCTCAAAGAAGACGAAAATAAAATAGTGATATTCATAGAAATCCAGAATTTTAAACCAGTAGGTGTAGCCGGTTGCAACTTTAGTGTACTCGAAAAATATAATTTTCCGTGAAATTTTAATGCATTAGTTCATATTTCTTGTTCCAACTAATAATTAGATATTGTTGCTTCCTAACGAATATGTACACGCGTGGACGCTAAGTAATATATTGACATTTCAATGAACTAGATTTATAAGAACTGCAAAAGTCCTTGCTTCTCAATTCAAAATAATCATTTAGATCTTCGATTTCTTTTTTTTTTTCTTTTCATAGTGATTTTTTTTTTTGTTTATGTATTTATGAATATATAATTTATTATAATTGATCCTATTAATAATACATAGAAAATCAAGTCATATATCGATCTCACACGGACTTAACTACTGAGTATGTATTTTCTATCAAGTTGTTGATTAACATAAACTACTGTGATTAGGCTCTCTTGAGCTACGCAGCCCTTCGACCAATGTCCTCACATCTACGCCTACCTCTGGGTGATCTAGAATGTCTTTCAATTATGATGTGCATCAGTGGCGGAATCAGTATTTTCGTCAAGGGTGTCCATACTTTTAGAACATGGGTTGGTGATTTTTATATCAAGGGTGTTCAGCGAGTCCAAACTACATACTTAAGAATACTACGAAAAATAGAATCAAAAAGCAAAAGCAGAGGGAAATC
The DNA here is from genome assembly GCA_000787875.1 of Solanum virginianum. NCBI lineage: Eukaryota > Viridiplantae > Streptophyta > Magnoliopsida > Solanales > Solanaceae > Solanum > Solanum virginianum. Next base: position 21,694 of record DF362983.1, read on the forward strand.
CATATATATATATATATATATATATATATATATATATATCAAAATATCTATATTAAACCTTATATTCAAAACCCTTGAATGAATGTACCTCCACCACCTGATGTGCATTAACCAAGCAAAGAGTTTCGATACATCTCTGTGTTACCCAAGAATCTATCTCCAATGTGGAGTAGAGCTGATGCTCTACTTAATCTTATAGCATACCCTGTGTTCCCCTTATCAAATCACACCATTTATTGATAGTTGAATAAAAAAATATTTAATCACAAGATTAGATAAATAATAATACGAGCCATCGCACAACAATAGATATCCTAACAAGTTCATGGAATTTCTTACGCATTTACCATTACCCAAGGACAAAACAACAATCATGGAATAATTATAAATCATACAAACATCCAAAAAAGATGAAAAGAAACAAAACTCATAAGATTTTGTGGTTCTAATGTTTTCCAAGTACAAATTACTCGAAAAAACGTCCAACCTCATCTAAAATAACCTAAGGATCTATTTATAGAGATAGCACAATTTTCACTTCTTTTTATATACCACAATGTGCTTACACATCGGTGAATTTTACCACTCTGAAAAATATATTGCGATTAAATTTTCTTGGACTTTGAGAAATTCTTGAATATTTCATCTCGGTGCATTGCCCATCGTGGCGAATACTTATTATAAATAATTTATTTTGAATAACTATAAGGTGTAACTTATGTCTCTTCTTAATTTAATTACAATGACTTAAGTAATATAATTTGATGTAAGAATACTTATTATCAAGTGGATTAATGGTTGCGCTTTGTGTGCAACGACATAAAATTGCAATAATAGGAATTTTTGAAAGTAGATTATTGATTTGTTATAATATAATATCTTATTCCGGACTCGAAAGCCTAGGCCAACACATTGTACAAATGGGTGGTAGTCCTCTCTCTCTTTTGATCAAATGCTCCACACTTTATTCCTTTGACAATGACCAATTTCATAAATTATGCCAATTATGTGATTCTCAATACTCGCAACCAATTTTAGTTGGCTCATATTTGACTTAAAATATTTATTAGTGATTAATTTTATCAAAATAATTTGATTAATTTTATTTTGAGAATCTAAATTTAACTATGAAAAATTTCATCAAATACTAAGTTTACAGGATCATTAATTCGTTTCACTAGTATAAATAGTCTATTTAAACATGAACTATGTCAAAATAGTTACAGTCTATAATCATATACTTCTTACAGAAGGCTATTTCTTTTTTGAGAAGAACTCATTACTAGAATCTTCAACAAAACCTTTAAAATTGGAGAAGGTAGCATAAATTTTTTCTTTCTAACGTGCTCCTTCTGTTTTGAAGAAGTCCTTTTGTAATTATGAAATGATGCAACTATTCAGAATAATATGAATAGTTGTGTCTTTTTCCTTTTATTTATTCAATATAAATTAAATATATAATAAATAAATATATATTTATTATTTAGATTAATCCGGCTGATCCACATGTGACCCAAATTTAATATAACTCCTTCACCTCTCATTCATCCATAGTGTGTCAATTCTCATTCCTATTCTATAACTTTCATACTTGAGGACTAGACCATGTGGACTAGACCGTGTGACCAGTGTATACTTTGAGAGCTTCATTGCTATATATCTGTTAGGAATATATAGCATCTCGTTCAATGAAACTTAGAGTAGATTCTAATATGCCATACCCTAGATCATTTATCACATTTATATTTCTCATCATCTCTTTTTTTCTTAAATTTGAGTCTATCATTTTATTTTTTGTCTCAAAAACAAACATAGAGGACCGGTCAATGAATACAAGTAATGTTATAATACTTAATGATCTTCCTTGTATCATGAATCTCTTAATTTCAACTTGATATGCTTTCTAGAAATGTCCCACCAGACCGAAACAAGCATGATCTCTTGGCAACATACTAAGATAGCAAACACTAAATTGAATCTGAAAAAATTGATTAAAGACATAAGGATATTATGTGAAAATTACTTATAATTTTCAAGGCTTCACATGGTTAATAGAGACTAAATTTTTCTCGCCCTTATGGGTCACAATATGCATACATGGTATGAAACATGTATCACGGTTGCAACTTCTTTCCCATGGAGCATATGTCTTATATCAATTAAATATTGTGTAGATGCTAGTTTAGACAACTCATGTCTAACTTTGAGTTCACAAATCTACTCATAATTTTATTCTTCAAAACTCACCTCTGGCATTAGAAACAAACCCACTCATTTGAATCACATATAATTAAATAAAAACTAACAAATGACATTTCTATTATAAACTTTCAGCTCTATTTTATTATCACTTATAAAAATAATTAGTTTATAACTGTCTCATCTCTGCTTTATCACATGGACAATAGAGGTGATATCATTTAATATCCCCAAGCGAACTGTCTTTAGTAAGGTGAAGCCATTACGAATTTTTTTCACAAATCAAGATGAGCTACTGATTATATAAATGAAAAAAAATATTTGGGCAAAGATTGTTAAGAAATGCAACTCAACCTAGAACACTAATACCCTCTTAACTTTGCATAAATGGAGCACTTTTGGTATTCTATAATGTAATGCGTATAATATTAATAGATGATGACCGCTTCTCTTTACTCAAACAAAAATAAAAAAGATTAAGAACTAATACTATCAGCACACAAGAATTTTAACATCAACATTGTAAGATAAATTCTTAACATAGAAACAATTGACAACTTCTTTATTAATTACCAAAATTTATAAAACAAATGATGCATCATTAAACAACATCCACTCTTCAAATTAGATTCCTTCCAACATTGTTTAGCTTTGTACTTTCAGAGCTTATCAATAATATAAAATTTAGCTCTACTTACTGGTGTCACTTGTTGCTTGCATTTAACCCACATGACCAGGTTATATTATTTCAGTATTTAGTGCATAAAGTGAGCATGCAAACAATATGGATATAGAAAAATCATAAAATTGATCCATAAATGGAAATGAACAAATATTTTAAGAGCTAATAAAATAACTTGGGGATAAATAGAAATTAAATCATACTCGAACAATTTATAAGTAGAATGAAGAAACAAGGTGGTTGTTTCCAAAAATTAGTTAATTCTTTACCATAAACGATAAAGATTAATTATTTATAAGCAACACAATGTTTTGTGCAACAACATAATGAGAAAAAAAAGTTTTTGGATATCAGTGTCTAATAATCAACTCTTAACTATATAGTTGAGTCAAAAAAAAATGTGATAAGAGTCTTTTAAGGGATAAAGAGTAATAATAGCACTTTTCTCAATTCGGTGAAATCAACTATATATTAAGTATTTTTTCTGTTTTGAGAAAAGATAGGAAGTGAAACAATGTAAGATGACTTCCATATAGGGGCAATGGCCATGTCACCGATTCACGTACTTTTTCAACACCTATACTCAAGTACAAGATAATGTGAATCCATTCCTCGAACAATTTCATTCTTAGTTTTCTACTCGCTGGAGTTTAGTATTATTTTATTACTTAGTGTGCTAATCAAGAGAAAAAAATGTCTTTTTGTTATAATTGAAAGCAAAGTTATGTACAACATAGAATTTACCTTTTAAAGTCTTAAAAACTTTTGTCAATGCATCAATATGGTCTATTATCTAAAACTTGTGTGTCACTTCTACTGCAATTATGGCAAAACGTTATACTATTATTGTGATATTTTTCACTATTTCTCCAACAATCTAAGAAACTATTGTAAATAATTTTACTCCTGAAATTATTTTTGATACTATAAATATTGACACTAATATCGCTACTCCTGTTCCGGTTGTACTACCATATGCTAACCGTTTTTCAAATGTGTAAAATATTGAAATATTTGCAAATGAAAAAAATTAAAGGATGACAAGGACGTATTTTCTTATTGCTCCATGTTCATGGTGACAACACATGCTTTATTAAATCCACAATCTAGTGCTGACAGTGATGATAAATATTTTGGATCATGGCAATACGTCAATAAGGTATGTTGCCATACTATATTGCAAACTATTTTCAATGAATTGTTGGACGTGTATTGTAGTTGCGAAGAAGCAAAGGTAACTTGGGAAGCCTTAATTAAGAAATTTACTTCTAAAGACGCTAGCTACTAAACAAAAATTTGTAGTTAGAAGATATTACCATCAGATGAGTGACGTGAAGGACATGAAAATTTAAATCATTGAATATCCAAAGTTGCTTGAGGACTTGAAGGCAGAAGGAATTTCTCTACCAGAAAAATTTTCTGCTGGAATGTTGATCGAAAAATTGCCTGAATCATGAAATGATTATAAAATAAATTAAAACATAAGAAAATGAATTTTACTATTGAGGAATAGTGAGTCACATTTTAATTGAAGATACAAATAGAAAAGAATCTTTCAAAGCTAAACAAGTGGCTCTCAATGCAAATTTTGTACAAGGCTAAAGCAACAATAATCATAGGTATGACAACAAAAATCTTGAGGTTACAAGCCTAATAATCTCAACTTTATGACAAATAATAATTCCTATTTTACTTGTATAAAACCAAGTCATCATGCAACTCAATGTAGGAAAAGAGTTAAAAATGACAAAGAAGTAGGTTATCCTTCCAAAGCTTACTTAGCTGAAGGAGATGATATTATTGCTGTTGTAATTTCTCAAATGAACCTTGTAGAACATGTAAAAGAATGGGGAATAGACTCTGGGGCTACTCAAATATTTGTGCAAGTCGTAAAACATATGTCTCCTGTACATCAATAGGAGATGACAGTCAAGTGGTCTGCGTTGGATACTCAAGAACTAATAAAGTCTTGGGTAAAGGTAAAGTGCTCCTGAAGCTCTGAATAACTCCATTCTTAATTTTTTGCTCATGCAATTTATTATTGTTGACTTATTACTTAGTGTGTTAACCAAGAGAATTTTTTTTTTTGTAATTGAAAGAAATGTTATGTGGAACATAGAATTTACCTTTTAAAATCTTAAAAAAGTTTATCGCTGGATCATTAGGGTCTATTATCTCAAACTTGTTTGCCACTTCTGTTGTGATTAGAGATAACAATGAGGGTCCATGAACAACTATTGCATATATATAGAACAAAAATAATTTTCTCTGACAACTAGAATTAACAAATTGAACAAATATATCAATACTGGACCCCAAAATACTTACGAGAAATAACATTGCAACCTTATTTAACAATCAAAACTCCAACCTTTTTATAGTGTCATGCTTATGCTAAAGCAACTTTGACATTGTGTAGCAGGTCCTTATAAACATGGATAGAGGGCGGATAATATGTACACAAAACACCAGTAGGTACTACATCGACTCTTTGTCCCAGTGAAAATTGAAATAGCTTAACAAAATAAGAACCATGTTAACAAACATTCATCCTTCATATGAACTTTGTAAGATGAATGTTTGTTAACATGGTTCACTCCATCTTCTTCCTCTATTAAGTCATTTTAGTTGCCAATGGACAAAGAGTAGATGGACAATCGAGTTAAGTTGTGTGTATAAGTTATCCTCCGTCTATCCACGTTGATAAAAATATACTATACAATGCCATATTAACGTGCTGAATATTTAGTACAAAGATTGTTTGCCGTCCGATCTACCTCAGTATTTATTTTTGTAAGGGAAAATAAATGATTTTGGATTCAACCAAAGTAATGCGTTTGGTTAAAAGTTTGAAGTGAACTAAAATCAGAGATAAATTAACTAGAGTTAGGGTTTGTATTGGATAAATCAATTGAGAATTGGTGAGAAATTTTTATTATTTACTTTTTTTGCTTTCTACAACTATTTGAGGAATCGAGAAGATGAAAATAGGATTGGAATAGCTGATAAGATCAATTTAAGTGGGCTGGATTTTTGATTTATATAGATTATTCACCTTTCTTGGTTCTAATGAAATGAAGAAGAGGCAAAAATATTTCTTTTGGTTCTTGAGAATGAAGGAGAAAAAGAGGTTGGACCCTTGAAGCACATTCATACCAGGATGAGACACCTGCAGAAAATGGGTCACAAATTGGGAGGTCAAGGAAAAGAAGGAGGAAGATGGAGACTGTAAGTGTATTGTGTATTTCGAAAAAAACTATTCCTTAAAAGTATAATTGAAAAAAAATCTATTTAATGTATTTGTAGCTCTATGCAAGAGGTAACACTTCCCCTTGCATGCAAAAGAAGTTGGACAAGTGGTAAGGCCACTTGTCATTGTCTCATCCCTTTCTACTCCAATATATTTTCTCACTTTACAACAACAACAACAACAACATACCCAGTGTAATCCCACAAGTGGGGTCTGGGGAGGGTAAAATGTACGCAGACCTTACCACTACCTCATAGAAATAGAGAGGCTGTTTCCTAGAACCCTCGTCTGAAAAACCCATCAGAAGTATTAAACTAGTATGAAGAGGACCAAGGGTATTGTGTTCCCCATGATTCCCTAACTTAGTAATACTAGATAATTGAATTCTTTAATAGTGTATAACATGCAGAACAATAGGTTAAGTTCTCATCCTTATCTCTGCCACATGCATCTTCTGGACATGTGCTTTTTTGATTGGCCAGCACTCTACCCCATACAGCAAGGATGGTCTAACCACCAATCTGAAAAACTTACCTTTGAGTTTAAGTGGTATCTTCTTATCACACAATACTCCAAAAGAAAGCCTCCATTTAGTCCATGCTGCCCCAATGTGATGTGTGACATCGTTATCGATATCGCCACTATTCTGGATGATGGACCCAAGGTACTTAAAGTTTTTCCTCTTGGGGATAGGTTGGATGGCAAGCCTCGCATCCACGTTTGCTTCATCCCTCTCAACTCTGAATTTGCACTCCAAGTATTCAGTAACTTAACATGCTTTCCTTTCTTGCTCTCTTACTCTCGTTTTGCCTCTCCCTTTATTTTCTTTCTTTAATTTAATTAATTATTTTAATTTAGTTATTTTATTTTCATACTAATAACTTTCTAATGTTAATCAACTCTTAACTATATAGTTGAGACAAAAAAAATGTGATAAGAGTCTTTTAAGGGATAAAGAGTAATAAATAACACTTTTCTCAATTTGGTTAAATCAACTATTAAGTATTTTTTCTGTTTTGAGAGAAGACAGGAAGTGAAACATGCAAGATGACTTCCATATAGGGATAATGGTCATGTCACTGATTCATGTATTTTTAAATGCCTATACTCAAGTACAAGATAATGTGAATGCACTCCTCGAACAACACCATTCTAAATTTTTTGTTCATGGACTTTAATATTGTTAACTTATTACTTAGTATATTAATCAAGAGAAAAAAATATTTATTTTGTAATTGAAAGCAAAATTATGTAAAAAGTAGAATTTATATTTTAAAATATTAAAAACTTTTATCGTTGCATCAGTAAGGTCTATTATCTCAAACTTGTGTGCCACTTCTACTGCGTTTATGACAAGCCATTATATTATTATTGTGATATTTTTCACCATTTCTCCAACAATATAAGAAACTATGACAAATAATTCTACTCTTGAAACTATTTCTGATAATGCAAATATCGATACTAATCCTGTCACTCCTGTTTCGATTGTACTGTCATATGCTAAGGCTTTTTTGAACATGTAAAATATTGAAATATTTACAAATGAAAATTATAAAAGATGACAACAATGTATCTTATTGCTTAATGTTCATGGTATTACACATGCTTTATTAAATCCACAACCTAGTGCTGACAGTGATGATAAAATTTTGAAATCATGGCAATGTGTCAATAAGGTATGTCACCATCTATAATGCAAATTATTTCTAATGAACTGTTTGACATGTATTGTAGTTGTGAAGAAACCAAGGTAATTTGGGAAGCCTTACTTAAGAAATTTATTGTTGAAGACTCTACTAAACAAAAGTTTATAGTTGGAAGATATTACCACTAGATGAGTGACATCAAGGATATGAAAATTTAAATCAATGAATATAAAAAATTGCTTGAGGACTTGAATGCGGAAGAAATTTCCTACCAAAAAAACTTTATGCTGGAATGTTGATTGAAAAATTGCCTGAATCATGAAATAATTATAAGAATAATAAAAACACAAACAAATGAACTTTACTGTTGAGGAGATAGTGGCTCACATTTAAATCAAAGATACCAATAGAAAAGAATCTTTCAAAGCTAAATAACTAGCTCTCAAGAAAAATTTAGTACAAGGCCAAAACAGTAATAATAACAGGTATGACAATATATCTCAAGGTTATAAGCCTACAAATCCACACTTTAAGAAAAATAATAGTTTTACATGTGAAAAATCAGGTCTTTACGTGGCTCAATGTGGGAAAAAAGTTGAAAATGACAAAGATAAAGGTTATCCTTCCAAAGCTAACTTAGCTGAAGGAGATATATTATTGAAGTTATCATTTCTCAAGTGAACCTTGTTGAACTTGTAAAAGAATGGACATTTGTGAAAATCGAGAAGCATATGCTTCCTATACATCAATAGGATATAACAGCAAAGTGGTCTACCTTGGATACTCAAGAGCTTCTAATGTCTTGTTTAAAGGTAAAGTGCTCCAAAAGCTCCGAACATCTCCATTCTTAATTTTCTGCATATGGAGTTTATTATTGTTTACTTATTACTTGAGTGTGTTATTCAACAGAAAAAGTGATTCTTTTTGTAATTGAAAGTAAAGTTATGTGGAATATAGAATTTACCTTTTAAAATCATAAAAACTTTCATTGTTGCATCAGTAGGGTCTATGATCTCAAACTTGTGTTCCACTTTAGTTGCGATTAGAGCTAACAATGAGGGTCCATCAACAACTATTGCATAGCTATTGAACAAAAACAATTTCATCTAACAACTAGAATTAAGAAGTTGAACAAATATATCAATATTGGACTCCCAAAATACTTACGAGAAATAATATTGCAACCTTATTTAACAATCAAAACTCCAACCTGTTTATCGTATCATGCTTTTGCTAAGGCAACTCTGGAATTGTGTAGTAGGTTTTTGTAAACATGGATGGAAGGAGGATAACATATACACAAAACTCCAGTGGGTACTACATCGACTATTTGTCCTAGTGGAAATTGAAATGACTTAACAAAATTAGAACCATATTAACAAACATTCATACTTCATTTGAACTTTAGAATATGAATTTTTGTTAACATGGTTTACTACATCTTCTTCCTCTATTAAGTCATTTCAGTTGCCAGTGGACAAAGAGTAGATGGACAACCTAGTTGAGTTTTGTGTATAAGTTATCCTCTGTCCATCCACGATGATAAAGACATGCTATACAATGCCATATTGACGAAATGAATATTTAATATGAAGGTTGTTTGCCGTCTAATTTACTTCAGCGTTTATTTTTTTTAAGGGGACATAAATTATTTTTGATTGAACCAAAGTTATGGATTAGGTTAAAATTGTGAAGTGAATTGAAATTAGAGATAAAATAACTAAGAGTTAGGGTTTATGTTGGGTAAATCAATTGGAAATTTGTGAGCATTTTACTTTCGACAACTAATTTAGGAATGAAAAGGAAGAAGATAGGATTGGAGTAGATGATAGGATCGATTCAAGTAGGCAGAATTTTTGATCTATATGGATTATTCACCTTTCTTGGTTCTAATGAAATAAAGAAGAGGCAAAAATATTTTTTTGGTTCTTGATAATTGAGGAGAAAAAGGAACTTACTTTGATTTAAGTTATTGTGGAAAAGAAAAGATGCTTCTAGAGGAGATCGAAAGCCATTAGCGAGAAGGAGAAAAAGCAAGAACTTACAGATGAAGGAAAATATGAGGATGAATTTGAAACATCACCAGGTCAACCTAGCTGAAGGATCTAGAAAATGGATATTTTATAAGTTAGGTGGACTGAGTTCTTTAAGCATTTTTTGGCTTGTGTGTAATTTTATTACATTTCAGAAGACTCATGTAATAATTCTTATTCTTTTACCAATAAAATGAGCCTAAGAGCACTTTGAAAAAAGGAGAAAAAGATGTTGGATCCTTCAAGCACATTCATACCAGGATGATAAACCTGCATGAAATGGGTTACAAATTCTGAGGTCAAGAAAAAGGAGGAAGATGGAGACTGTAAGTGTATTGTGTATTTCAAAACCACTATTCCTTAAAAGTGTAAGTGAAAAAAAATCTATTCAATGTATTTGTGGCTTTCTGCAAGAGGGAACACTTGTCCCCTTGAATGTAAAAGTACTTAGACACTTGTCATTGTCTCTTCCCTTTCTACTTCAACATATTTCCTCACTTTCCAATTGAAAAATATAACAAATAGCACTAACTTAACATCTTCTCCTTTCTTTCTCTCTTACTTTCGTTTTGCCTCTCTCTTTATTGTCTTTCTTTAATTTAATTAATAATTTTAGTTTTGTTATTTTATTTCAATATTAATAACTTGCTAATGTTAATTTATTTGCTGATTCATGTATCCTCTATTTAAATAGAGAAGACTTGTTTAATCTTTGAAAAAACATTCACAGTTGATATAGTTTCTTAGGAAAGTATCCAGCACAACTCAAGTATTAATCTTGCTCTAATTAAAATATCATAATAGTTATGTATTTTAAAATTTTTGTTTTTTTATAATTTGCTAAATATTAAAACGGTATATTATTATTGTGATGTTTTTCACTATTTCTCCAACAATATAAGAAACTATGACAAATAATTCTACTCGTAAAACTATTTCTAATACTACAAATATCGGTACTAATCCTGCTACTCCTGTTTCGATTGTACTACCATATGCTAAGATTTTTTCAAACGTGTAAAATATTAAAATATTTGCAAATGAAAACTATAAAAAATAGTAAGAATGTATTTTCTTATTGCTCCATGTTCAAAGTGTTACACATGCTTTAGTAAATCCACAACCTAGTGCTAACAGTGATGATAAAATTTTAAAATTATGCCAAAACATCAATATGGTATGTTCCGTACTATAAGAAACTATTTCTAATGAACTGTTTGATGTGTATTGTGGTTGCGAAGAAGCTAAGGTAATTGGAAAGCCTTACTTAAAGAAATTTATTGCTGAAAACTCTACTAAACAAAAGTTTGCAGTTGGAAGATATTACCATTAGATGAGTGATGTAAAGTGTCATGACCCAAGCCTAGGGCCTAGACATGACATGACGAATGAGGAACCCGAAGA